>JAPSGF010000172.1:240141-293124 GCA_035772895.1 Perdix hodgsoniae
GGGGGGGGGGGGGGGTCTCTGTCGCCAGACACAAGCATTATCGCCTTCTGCAGTGGTCAGCTCCTTCGAGCAGCACCCCTGAAGAAAACTGCTCGTCCTGCTTCTGCTTATCTTTACAATCGTAAGCAGAAACACTATGGCACAATGACACCCACCATCCACCCCCAAGGACACTTAACAGTTGTTAGTCAGAGTCTTATCATCAGGAAGGCCTCATGAAGCAAACTTTGAGACAACAAAAGAAAACCAGTTCTGTCTTTCACAGGTGGTCAATGGCTCTATGTCCAGGTGGAGGCTGGTAACGAGCGGTGTCCCTCAAGGGTCTGTCTTGGGACTGGTGCTCTTTAACATCTTTATTAATGATATCGATGAGGGAATGGAGTGCACCCTCAGCAAGTTTGCTGATGACACCAAGCTGAGTGGTACAGTCGATACGGTGGAGGGAACGGATGCCATTCAGAGGGACCTTGACAGGCTGGAAAGCTGGGCTCGGGTGAACCTAATGAGGTTCAACACGGCAAAGTGCAAGGTTTTGCACTTGGGCCGGAAGAACTCCAGGCACCTGTACAGGCTGGGAGGAGTTGTCCTTGAGAGCAGCTCGGCAGAGAAAGATCTAGGGGTCCTGATAGATGAGAAACTTAACATGAGCCAGCAGTGCGCTCTGGCAGCCCGGAAAGCAAATGGGATCCTGGGCTCCACCAGGAGAGGGGTGGTCAGCAGGGATAGGGAGGTGATTGTCCCTCTCTACTCTGCTCTTGTGAGGACCCATCTGGAGTACTGTGTCCAGGTGTGGAGCCCTCAGCACAAAAAAGACATGGAGATTTTGGAAAGGGTCCAGAGGAGGGCCACGAAGATGATCAGGGGGCTGGAGCACCTCCCCTATGAGGACAGGCTGAAGGAGTTGGGTTTGTTCAGCCTGGAGAAGAGAAGGTTGCGGGGTGACCTCATTGCAGCCTTTCAATACCTGAAGGGAACTTACTCCCAGGAGGGGAGTAAACTCTTTGAAAGGGCTGATAATAGCAGGACTAGGGGAAATGGTTTTAAGTTAAAAGAGGGAAGATTTAGGTTGGATGTTAGGGGGAAGTTCTTTACTAGGAGAGTGGTTGGGTCCTGGAATAGGCTGCCCAGGGAGGTTGTGGATGCCCCGTCCTTGGAGGTGTTCAAGACCAGGTTGGACAGGGCTCTGGGCAACCTGATCTAGTAAAGGTGTATGTTTGGTGGCCCTGCTAGGCAGGGGGGTTGGAACTACATGATCCTTGGGGTCCCTTCCAACCCGGGTCATTCTGTGATTCTGTGTGATTCTGTAATAACAGTAACATATAATAACATATAATATAGTATAAAAAAATATGCTACTTTGACACCATGAGAGTTGTGATGGAGGAAGCTACACATAGCGCCATGCTATGCTGTCAAAAAAAAAAAAAAAAAAACCACCCTCCAAATTATTAATATCTACATCAGTGTTTACTTTAAATAAGTGTCTCTCTCTAAAAAGAGTGAAAAAAAAATGAAAAATCATTGCATGGGAAGCTGCTTTAGCTTTCACGTAACCGAGTTTAGAGATATTAGAATTGCCGCTTCGTGAAAACTGGGTTCTTATCCCTACCATATAAGCATAATTGACTTCTATTAGTATGCAAGATAATCTGTTTTATAGCTATATACAGAGGCATGAGTTTCTAATTTAAAACAGACTGCGGTTACTCTGGAAGTACATTTCAGAATAACCATTGAAGTCTAAAGGCTTGAATCATAGAACGCTGGAAAAGACCACTAAGATCACCTAGTCCAGCCATCAGCCCATCATCACCATGCCCACTAACCATGTCCCTCAGTGCCACATGTTCTTTGAATACCTCCAGGACAGTGATTCCACCACCTTCATGGACAGCATGTTCCATCATCACTCTGAGAAGAAAGATTATTTTTCTAGTTCATTTTTGACATTTCCTAAATCATTTCTTTTGTTGAGACATGTATTAATTAAATATGTACTTTGAATACTCAGAAACAATTTATTAAATATGGAGATTGTGTTCTTGGCTTGATGCAAAATAATTAAGATTGACATGTACATTATCTGATTGACAGCTAATAACACACCACTTCACAAATTGACAAAGAAATTGCAGAATTAGTTCTCTACAGACATTTCATATATGATTGCATTTAGAAGAAAATGTAAGATTTACTTCCTCTGGCATAACATTTTAGTGGAAAAGCTATGTGAAAATTTAATATTCAGGTTGCTCTCGGTTACACATGTTTTGCCTCATTTAATTTTTGGTATGAAATGATTTAATTTGCAAAATTTCTACTTTTATGATTGTTATTACTCTGAATGTAATGCCCTACCATTTAACATAATAATGACATATATCTGAAAGGATAAAACTGTACAAGCATGTTACACTGAAAATCTTACTATGGGAGAAAAGTTAAAATCCTTTTATATGGGGCTAAAAAGTTATCATTACTCAATTTCAGTTTTAACAGTCTACTAGCCTAACTTATCTGGATAAAAATGAAAAGCCTTATTAATGTTATGGTTTAAAATTTTACTCAAGAAAAACCTTTCCTGTCTCCCACGGTGTCCACCTGTCTCTGAGTCATCCTCACCCAGTATCTTACTGGGAGCTGAGTTCAGCAGGTCTCACTCTACACAAGAAGGAGGTTGGGAGTGACTACAATGGATGAGACTTTTGTGGCAAGGGTCTCCTCTCATTCTGGGCCTATCTCTAGCTTTTTATTTATTTATTTTTATTTTTATTTATTTTTATTTTTATTTTATTTTATTTTTTATATTTATATTTATATTTATATTTATTTTATTTTATTATTATTATTTTTTCTCTCACAACATGCTTTCTTCTCCTGCTTCACAAGTTACAGCCTGGAAATGATGTCCAGTTCCTGTGGGTATCTCATACTTCCTTTGTAGGAGTGTCTTACCCACATATAAACCCCAATAATGCAAGAAGGCTGAGAGGAGATGGGCACAGCTCAGAGAATAATGCAGGGAATGGTCCCACCTGTTGTAAAGGAAGATGAGATTAATACAGAGGGGACCAGGGATTGGCCTGTTTTCTCTGTCTGTACCAGCAAACTGGACCAATTGGCCATGTAAATAGCCTTTACAAAACAAACAAACAAACAAACAAAACAAACGAACAAAAAAAACCCACATGGATTTCTTCTCATGTGAGGCAGACTAGAATAGATAAAGTTAATATGCTGTTCTACTCAACAGGAAGTATAACAACTGAACAACCAGCAGAATGAACCTTGAAGAGAACTGTCTTGATCTTGCTTCAAGCCATGAGTTTTTTCCCACTGACTGGGAATGCACAGCATTGTGATGGCAATTATATAGAGACTGGTAATTGGAATTATGGTTGTATTATGAATCATCCATATACTGCACTGTCTATATTGTGATTTCAGTGCATTGTTATATTTCTCTGCTGAACCAAAATATCAAAATGTCAAATATCTTCAAGTAAGTAAATTTGATATTAACATATTAAACTCTCTTCATGTGGAATATGTAAAATGATCTCATCAGAACAGTGGACTCTGGTTGGATTCTGAGTGTGATTTCTGCAGATAAACCCACTCATTTCCATGAACTATTAATATGCCTCAGTATCATGTAGCAGAGACATTCTGTAGGAAATTATTTTCTTCACAGTCACACATTGTAGGAAACCTAATTTTAAAAATCTTTAGTGTAATATTCTGTGTTTTTTAATACCAACAATGAAAACAGAGGCTACAAATTGTTTTGGCAGTGCTAGTCTTACTCCTATGACTAAATAGTATAATTATCGCCATTGAGGTAGCAGTATATCTACTCATTTAAATTACATTTACAATGAACTGTATCTTCACAAGTTTGCAATTATATATATCCAGTAATACTTAGGTCCTAAAACAGTTTAAGAACCTGTGCTGCAGAGGTCATGTTCTGGTAAATACCCTAAACCACCCTGGTAAGATAAAAGAAAAGATGAAATTCTTTGAAAAGTCACAGGTGTTTACTGGCTGGGAACGTTAATGAAACTGGGCAATAACTGTTTATCTAACAGAGCATGAGTATAAGATCAGCGTTTTTTATAGGAATATATTGTCCAAAGTCTGGACTGTAGAAGATGCTAACAAAACATAAAAACTGGAAAAGTTATTTTTAAAAACAATAGCATAGGCCATAGGGTGTAGTATTAATCTAGCAGAAGATGGAAATATGGAAAGTTTGCAGCATATACTAGGTAGGTACCTGTAATTGCCACACAAGTGATCAGATTTTATTGGTTTTCAGTAGCCTTTGTTGCACATTCCTATTGCTCCATTTTATATGTTTTGCACTTTCTTGGACACTACAAAATATCTCCACTGAGATTTTGAGCTACTTTCCAAAACAACAGATAAGATAGGTAATTAATTCAACATTTCTTACTGGATAAATAAGCAGTTTTCCATATCATTTGCTGCTTGTTTGCAATCCTGTTCTGGAACTTCTAATGTTAGCATTCCTTTTTATGATGAAGTACTCATTTCAGGTTATATCTTCTCCAACAGTAAGATGGTACTCAACCACTAATTACAAGCAATCTTCCCTGTGTGATCTATAGAGCTAATGGAGATAATGTCAAAAAATAGAGTAATCATTGTTTCTGGCCCTTCTTCAGAGCTATAAATGAGACTATTCAGATGTAGCATGTTTCATCTGGAGGGATTACCTTAAGAGAATGGTGACTCTTTTTTGCTTTGCTAGATTCTAAAGGTATGTTATGCCAATGAATAGTGAGATTTTCTAATATTTCTATCATTTTAATTTTGTTTTATTTCATTGGTTTTTTTGCTCAAAGGACTAGATTTTTTCAAGCAATGGTCATGATGACTATTTGCAGTGTAGTTGCAAATAGCTTGCATATATTTGCTGCTGTAGTCAGAATTGTAGAAATGTAAATCCTTGCAACACCCAAAAGAAGATAATTATAATGCAAATGACCTTAAATCCACCCTCAGAAATGGTTGTCTGATTAAGGATAAACTAAAAAATTCACTTTGAATGTTCAAGCTTAGAAAAACAAGTCTTGCTTCCATTCTCTGCTGCTTCATCTTACCCTAATAAAAATTGAACTTGCTATCTTTATTCTCTAGTATATTCAATCCTGGTGCACACGAAATGGAAATACATTGTTCAGAAAATTTCTGAGATATTTGGTGTCAGAGAAAAATAATTACTCCTGACTAGAGGATGCAAACTTATAAATTTATGTTAGAGAAATATCAGCATCATAAGCAAAGTTAATACATTTATTTTAGAGAAATATCAGTATCATAAACCACAAAAGAGGTCTGACCTCATTAAGCACTACCAGAAAGAATGTGCATAGGATGATCATCTGATTAGTAATGAGAACTATCACTGAAAAGAATAAATCAGGTGCTGATTTTTATGTACAATCTTTTATATAAAATAAGTCAAATCCTATTTTTACATATTTTTTTATATTCATCATTATTTTATATAAGATTTTCTATATATGAGACTATAGCAACATAATTGAGAGAGGTTTAAAAAAATTATGAATTACACATATTTTAACAAACCTTTACCTTAAGATGAAGTTTAACCTGATAAAGCATACTGCATTTTTGTTTCTTCTAAATATTACCATACTCCCCAACTTCCTACACCTTGCAGCAAAACACTGATAGAACTGAACAACATTCAGGACAAGATTTTTAACTCCTTTCCTGCCTCTACAAAGGCAACTTTGTAGAACATTATCAAAGTAATAATCTTTTTAACAGAGGACAGGACATAAACATCTGTACAAGACTTCCAAAACAACCTTGTTACTCTTATCTTCTTTTAACACTGCAGTTTTATTTATACCACCACAACTACTTTTAAATTCAGGGATGAGAAGAGGAGCAAACCACCAAAAAGCATTAAAAAAGCTGTGTCAAGAAAAATACGTGCTATGAAAGTGGAGTAAGCATGGAATAAAACCTTTTAAATTGTACATTCTGCAACTATTTTTTCTTTTTACAGAAGTGAAATTTGCTACAAGAAGAAAAATATAGAGAGAGGATAAGCAATTAAATAAATCAGTACATTGTAGCTGTATACAGAAGTAAGCCTGCCTTACAGTCCTTATTTCATGTAGCACTCTTAACACTTAAATCCTTAGCACATCACTAGCACAATCACTAATCAGAAAATTGAAATAAGGCTGGGATAATTACATATAATTATATATTCTCTTTTCTTTTACATCAGAAATAATAAAGCTACCCGCCCCCCCCCCGTGTTTATATGCTCCTTTCAAATACTGGAAAGCCACAATGAGATGACCCCAGAGCCTTCTCTTCTCCAAGCCAAACAAGCTCAGTTCCCTCAACCTTTCTTCACAGGAGAAGTGCTCCAGACCCCTAATATATGTTTATGGTTTCAGAATTAAAGATATAATATGAACTCTAATACGTTTTCTTTATTCTTTGCTATTAGAAATCTATAAATTTAAGTACACAGATTATAATATATTAATAAACCTTTGTTTTTTTCTCATAATATTTCAACTGTATTTAGAATTTCATATTAAGCATATCTGAACAGATATTTACAATTTTATTGTGCAGCAAAAAAAGAAAATATTGCTGTACTACCTAGACTAACCTCTTTTTAATTCATTATTCTCCTTAAAAATATGCTGACAAATTTGCTAGTTTTCAGTGAATTCAGGCAGTGATGCCACTATGGATTGTAATCCTGTCAGTCCTAACAAGCTAAACAGATTCAGGCTGAATTAATTGGAGAGTTGGAGACCTCCAAGGAACACTTGAGTATCGCAATAAGTTCTTTAGTGTTACTGACTCAGTGGGAGACACTTTTCTGTATGAGTTAGTGTTGAACTAATGTCCCGGACAGGGAATTCTCAAAAGCAATATAATTAGGATGCAATAGGCTGAAGAGCTCAGATGTAGAAAATGAGAGGACAAAATATGGCCATTGTTGCTGCAAGTATTTTAATGAATGAAATGGAAAATCACAATTGGAAACGTCAAGTAAATAAATAAATAAACAAAACTCCTATTGCTCACAAGGAAATGAAGGAAAAGAACAACTGAGAGTAGGATAATATCTTATGGCTAGATAGTGAAATATAAATGCGTTCATGTGATGAACTCTAAAGCATCTTACTAATGCATATGATGAATATTTAATGGTATATACCCTTGTCCTATCTCTATCTACTCATATTAAACGTTGATTTTCCACCAGTTTATTATCTTCCTTTAAATATTGGAGATTCGGAGTAGTCTCCAAATTGGCTACAAAATATGACATGACAACTATTTGGATATTTAATAAATACTGAAGTAAAGAATTTGAATTCTACATAAAAACTAATTTTATTTTTTTAAATAATCTGAAATCAGTAAAGAGTCTCAACTTGTTTCCCCACAAATTTGCTGCTTTCAAAAGCAATTGTCTCATCTGTTTTTACACAGACAATTATTTTGGAAACAGAGTAAGGGAAGATGAGCTTTGTATCACAAAATATCTTTTGGTTTTCAGAGGTAGGTAAAATATTTGCCTCAAAATTAGCTTACTTCTTATTTTCATAACATGATCAGCAAAAAGCTGAAGCCACCTTTGGTACCAAATAGTACCATCCCTTGGTCAATTTATGTTTTCTGTAAATTTTGGAAGGAATGCAAGAAATGGGGGTGCAATGAAGGACATTAGGTGCAAGCAATGGATGACCTTCATTTCAGTGGAAGCTTTCTGTGGGAAAGTATTTAGCGGAAAGAATAAGGAGACAATTAAAAAAAAAGAAAAAGGAGAAGGGAGGGGAAGAGAAGGCAAGTGAAGGTGATTGAAGGCAGGATAAGGCAACAGACATTCCCCTTAGTTTTGTAATATTGAACTTTTGATCATTCAGACAATAAATAAAGCCAACAGACTATTTCAAAAAGCACTGCTTATGCACATTATTAAGCTTCTACTGATAATATTCTGCAAAGAGCATGTAAGGAAATAGAATTGCAAGGAATATATTAAGTACTAGTTTTTAATACAGTTTTCCAGTATGTACATACTTCACTCTGAAAGTAATGCCTCTTATTTTTTTCCACTGAAAACACAAACAATACAAAGAACAGAATAATACTATTTGTTAGAGCAAATTCTCAGCTACAAAGCACTAGTTTTCAGTTTAGTCATCAACATTAGCTGAGCATTTTCACAAACAATGAAATAGAGTCTATATGTCATGCACATAAAAATTTGTGCCAGTAGAGGTGATGCACTGTTTCTCAATGACTATGACAGCATCACTGCTAGAAAATGTTGCTCAAACTGTGCACCCTTTAATGGAATAAAATGAGTCAGTAGGAACCAAATTTGGACTATCCAGTGGCTGTTTTAGGACAGTACAGCCAAGATTGGTAACATGCTCCACATTCTTCAAACTGGTATGGGGCCTGATGTTATCATCTTGCAGCAGAAAGGGCATCTTCTTCTCCGGCCTGATTCTGAAAGTCTGAGCCTTCAGCTAAGTCAGTGTATTGACATTACGACCAGAGCTGTTGGAGTCCAGGAAATCCAGAATCACAGAATCACAGAACTGTAGGGGCTGGAAGGGATCATCAAGTCCAGCTCCAAGGAGATCATCCTACCTCCAGAGTTTGGTCCACTGTTTGGTCTCCATAAACATTCAGCAAGTGTCAGTGAATATCAGTGGGTGCAATTTCTTCTGCGTGGAGGAATTCAGTGCCATATCTTTGCTTCTTACGTGCTTTTATGTCAGATGTCATTTTCACAGAATGGCAAGGGTTAGAAGGGACCTCAAGGATCATGAATCTCCAGCCCCCCTGCCACAGGCAGGGCCAGCAACCTCCCCATTTAATACTAGACCAGGCTCCCCAGGGCCCCATCCTATCTGGTCTTGAACACTTCCAGGGGCAGGGCATCCACAACCTCTCTGCGCAGCCTGTGCCAGTACCTCACCTCTCTCTCTGTAAAGAATTTCCCCCTGACATCCAACCTAAATCTCCCCTCCCTCAACTTAAAACCATTTTCCCTTGTCCTGTAGTTATCTACCCTTTCAGCGAGTTGAATCCCCTCCTGTTTCTAGGCTCCCTTTAGGTATTGAAATGCTGCAATGAGGTCACCCCGCATCCATCTTTTCTCCAGGCTGAACAAGCCCAGCTCCCTCAGCCTGTCTTCATAGTGGAGGTGTTCCAGTGCCCTGATCATCTTTGTGACTCTCCTCTGGACCCTCTCCAACAGCTCCCTGTCTTTTTTGTACTGGGGGCTCCACACTTGGACACAGTATTCCAGATGGGGCCTCACAAGAGCAGAGTAGAGGGGAACAATCACCTCCCTGTCCCTGCTGGTCACCCCTCTTTTGATGGAGCCCAGGATACCATTTGCTTTTTGAGTTACAAGGGCACACTGCTGGCTCATGTTAAGTTTTACATCTATCAACACCCTCAGGTCCTTCTCCACAGGGCTGCCCTCAAGGACCGCTCCTTCCAGTCTGTATGAATGTCTGGGATTCTTTCGTCCCAAGTGCAAAACTCTACACTTTGCCATGTTGAACCTCATCAGGTTCACCTGGGCCCACCTTTCTAGCCTCTTGAGGTCCCTCTGAACAGCATCCCTTCCTTCAACCACGTCGACCGCACCACTCAGCTTGGTGTTGTCAGCAAACTTGCTGAGGGTGCACTCAATTCCATCATCGATGCCATTGATAAAGATGTTACAGAACACCGTTCCCAAGACTGACCCCTGGGGGACGCCACTTGTTACCGGCCTCCACCTGGAAATAGAGCCTCTGTCTGCAGCCTTTCAGCCAGTTCCTTATCCATTGAGTGATCCACCCATCAAATCCACATCCTTTCAATTTGGAGATAAGGATGTGGTGGGGGACAAAGGCCTTGCTCAAGTCCAGGTAAATGACATTGGTTGCCTTTCCCTTGTCCACCGATGCCATCACTCCATCATAGAAGGCTACCAGATTGGTCAAGCATGACCTTCCTCTGGTGAAGCTGTGCTGGTTATCATGGATCACACGCCCATTCCTCATGTGATCAAGCATGTCATCCAGGATGATTGGTTCCATGATCTTCCCAGGCACAGAAGTGGGACTCACTGGCCTGTAGTTCCCGGGGTCCTCCTTGCTTCCTTTCTTATAAATGGGAGTGAAAAATTTTGTCAGACTGCCCCAATGCTGCCATCTACAGCAGCACATGGGAACAAAATGGAATGGAATGGAATGGTGGGAAGGTTCTACTACTGCCATATCACCAACACCTGCCTCTTATGTTGTCAACCCACATAATTAAATAGGAGGCATTATTTTCAGAGCAGACCACTAACTAAACTTATATACAAAAAATATTTTCAAAGGATTTCTCTGGGTTATTTCTACATACATCACAAATAAATGTATTTCCTGAATACAAAAAAAAGAGTAGAACTCAATCCCTTCTTTCCCATGTATTCAATTGCAAAGCAATACAATTTTTTTTTTTTTTTTTGATTATCATGGTACTGGAGATGTATCAGGCCCATTGGACCTTGAGTAGAATCCTTGATATTTTCACATCTTTTTCAGTCTTAAAATTAAGCGCATAAAACTTTTCCTTGTATAAATATAGCCTCAGAATTGTGAATAAATCATTACTTAGAATGTCATGTTTTGTCACATGATTCAAAACATTATCCAAAGGCAGTATTGCTGTTAGCAAATGACAAAAAGATATTTGAGAGGAAACAAGGAGGGGTTATGCCTTGATGAATGTTACTTAATTGCTTTCTACTGATGACAGAGAATCAGGGAGGGGATTAACTTGTAAAGAAATTTAAAGGAACTCGAGTTGTAAAGCAATACATTTTTAATTAAATGTTTTAAATAATTCTATCTAAAAAGTTTTAAGTCCTAAATCATTTTTAAAGATTGATTGTACAAGTAATCAGAATCTATTTCTTTCTTTCTATTATGTTTACCAAAATTTTAGTTCAATAATTATAAAGTTTAATATATTTTTGTCAATTAGAAATGATTACTTTAAGAAACTATCTACTAGGACGTGTGTACTTGTGATGTTTTATGTCTGATGTTTTATTTTCTGCTCTCCCCATTACATTACATTTTTTCCTTCTCTTTGAAAGCCTCTTAAGTTTGTGAAAAAATCAATCATTCTGCATTTTTAGGTTTGTACCTGACAATTTTATGAAAAAAAATCTGGTGAAAATAAGACAGTTTCAGCTTTTTTATGTATGGCATGTTGGTTCTTGTACGTAGCTAATTATAAACAGAGAATTTGCTTCAAAAATATTCAACGGATATTCTAAACCTGGAGAACTTGTATGAATTGTAAATTTACAAACACTGGATTATCTCTGCTGGATTAGAGAACATATGCTATGAAAAACAGACCACATCCCTTTTTCTCACTTTACTATAAATTATAGGTATTTTGAAAATGAGAAAGCATTGCTCATTAGGGCAGACAGAGTGTTAAATACAGTCTTTGTAAGAGCACGGCAGCTTGCCATGAGATAGCTTTACCAGAGCACTGTATATACAAATGCTTTTTTTTTTTTTCCCTGCCATTTTCTTGCAAAACAATAATCCTTGCAGTCTTAACTGCTCCCTTTGGCACATTTTCACTTTGTCTGTATGTTGGTCAGATAGACACAACCACACAACAATGGTCAGAAAAGCTGGCACAGGGGACTAGAACTAAAGTTCTGTCCTGAACAGTGTCTCATATGCTAAGTAGCAAAACATAAATATTAAAATGTCAAGATTAATTTATAATTTGCCCATGCTAACAAAAATGAAGTCTTGCAAGCGAGATTTCCAGTAACCATTTGAAAGAGAAAAGAATGATCTGCATCATCATAAAAGTTATCTCTCTGTCACAATCTAGGCAATACTTAACTAAACGCTCACAGGCTGCAGTAGAAGTCTATGGATCATAGATACTGGCTTTAAATCTTATCAATATTATCAGCAAAAAAGGATAAGGTAGTTATTCAAATGAATGTTGTAGGAAGCAGAGCTAAGAACATGTTTCAAATTAGAAGCGACTTCCATTCTTTCCCATCATTTCCAGGGAACATAATTCATCCATTTGCATAAGCTATTAAGCCCAGTTAATTTTCTCAAAAAGTAAAGGTTTTCAAGATATCCACACAGGATTATAGAAGGAGATCTGTGTCATTCTGATGAGGCCATTAAAGATCCAGAAGATGGTATCACGGAAAGCACTAGGTGCTGATGGATGAGCATTAACTGTATGAAACTATAAAAAAATCCTTTTTCTAGAATGGCAATATGATTTATACAAAGAATGACCTTATAATTTTCTCATAGAAGTACACTAGTGGCATAATTAACAGCCACAAAAGAAAATATGATCACCTAGCAACTGCTTTAGCTTGAAAATATCCAAATCTGAGTGTACAGAACATATTACCAAGAGTGGTTCCAATTCTTTCACATGGTTATTCATTATCTCTTTGACTGACTTAACTACTATCTATGCTGTTGTCCAACTCTCCTGAACACTACTCACTTCTGCATAGAGTTCATACATCTGTGTTATAAGCAGGACAACAGCATTTAATGACAAGCAGTTTGTCCTCATGGCTTTGATTTTAAAAATTAATAATAAGTAGGTCTTTTTTGTAGTTAATAATGGTAAGAAGTGTGTATTTGGAATGTATACAAAATCCACCTTATTATGCTGTCTTGTATGTGCTCCTACTGCCTTGATTTAATTAGACCACTCATATAAAAAATCAGCATCAACATTTAAATCCCCTTTCTTCAGTAGGCATAAATGAGAGTAAGGAACCTAATCTTGGAAGAATTTCTGTTTGAAAAGATACACAGCTCCACTAAATAAATTAGCTCAGTGCAGAGAATCCCTAAAGCTATAAATTCAAACAGTAAATTCTCACAATCTCTTCTACCATGTTGCAGAATCTCATCCTGCTCGGCACAAAAACCTGTCAGACCTGTCAGGCTGTCAGTTGTCACACCTTGTCATATAAAAAAAATCTTCTTTAAGAAGTATCATTTCCTGTTTTTTTTTTTTGTTTGTTTGTTTTTTGTTTTTTGTTTTTTTTTTCTACTTCATGTTTCTAAGTACCACTCTTTACTAAGCAATTCTTAAGACTGGGATCAGACTCACAGATTGACACTAAAGAATCAGAAATGGAGTTAGAATTAATTTCTAGCTATGTCTGTTCTAGATACCTGTTGCAGAAATCTGATGAATTGTTATCATGTTCCACATTTGTTTTTGGCTTGGGCTCTCAGGAGCCTCTCAGTCAGTGCCCATACAGAGTTCAATAATTAGTTTCCTTCTGGCCCAAATGACATGAGTTTTTCTCTGTATACAATTAAATGTTTAAAAGAAGTCAGCTTAGAGGAAGCACTGAACTAGTTCCTGTCTTCTGCCTGCTCCTTATATATCACCTGACTTGAGAGCTTCAACCACTTTGTTTTAATTCATTATAGAATCATAGAATCATAGAAAGGCCTGGGTTGGAAAGGACTATAATGATCATCTTGTTTCAACCCCCCTGCTATGTGCAGGGTCACCAACCACTAGATCAGGCAGCCCAGAGTCACATCCAGCCTGGCCTTGAATGCCTCCAGGGATGGGGCATCCACAACCTCTTTGAGCAATCTGCTGCAGTGTGTCAGCACTCTATGTGTGAAAACTAAATTAATCCAATATGTTATATAAATCTTACTGTTCAGTCAATTACATATAATGGAGGCAAATGTTCATAATTTTTAGTGGCAGTATGTCGCAGTAAAGAATGAATGCAAGCTAGTATTAACCTCATGAACTGAAAGCCTGGTTCTCTTCAGTACAGAGACAAAACATTTTTATAGTAAATTTTATCTTTTTGTTTCTAAAGGTGCTGATTCATACACCACATCCACTTAACCACGTTATCTGACACTTGGAATCCCACTAAAATTACAGACTCAGACAACATCAAAACAAGGCAAGTTTAATGATCAGGCACACAGGACTGAGGATGTTCACACTAGAAATTTTTATATACAACAAACACAACTTGGATTAGTTTTGGATGGGGCTAATGAACTCAGCTGGCTTTTATGGGACTACTAGCTCACATTAACAATTATCATGACAAAAAATGAAAAAGGTATGTTTTCAGAGAGATACTAAGTCTTAAGTTATCTATTGCATCTTCCAGACACAAGGTTATTTTTATATCATTTTTAATGTTATTCTTCTTTCTTACACTAATATCTTCATTGTTTTTAAACTGGTGTAAGTTTTAATTTATAGTCATATTTACCTCAACAGTACAGTGATTTGCTTCTTTTTTATGGATCTTTGAGGGAGCAGAGGGTAAGGCTTAAATTACATAGAGCATCTAAGTATTTAATTCATACACAACTTTAATACAAGAGGGCCAGTGTCTCGCTCCAGTTTATAGGAAGGAGAGGAGGTTCTTATAGCTCAATAGCTGTATATCCAGTGTGAGATTAAGAAATAACAGTTCAAATGTTGGGCCGACCAGATTATTACTAATCTTAATTAGGGAGATGGGGAAGGGGAGGATGGACACTATTATGAATTAGGGTAATAGGGAAGGGAAAGAGGGCAATAGAAAAGATAGGAAAGAAGAAGCAAGGAGTCTTTATAGGAAGCAAGAGAGAGACAGTCACCACCATGGATCCAGCATGGTTCATAGTTCAGTCTTTGATCTTCAGTGGTGGTGGGTCATTGGGCAGTGTTGTTCTGTTGATGATGATGACAACCATGGCGATGATGACTCCTTTTCAATGCTTTCAAAGTGGTTGAGTCAGCTGCCTTTGGAGTGACAGCTCAAAACCCAATGTGGTTGAGTCAGCTTTTCTTGGAGTGGCAGCTTCTGGTTTTGGGATCTTAGTGGAAACTCTTTTGTTCTTATCTCCCTGGCCTTGCCAGCAGAAAAGAGGGAGCAGGGAGGCGCCAACTTGTTGCATCTTGCCTTCACAGTACAAAATTGCATCATCCCCCAGTTTCCCATAGCAAGCTGGAGTTATTCGATCACAGGCCAGATCTTCCGCCAGTAAACTGTCCTGAGCACTCTCTTCCAGAGGCAAACAGCTAAAATTGTCCACAGAGTGATGCTGATTGCCACACGGCAACACCCATCACTCATCTCCTAGACAAGTCAGTCTTATCCCAAGAAATACTGCAGGAAGCAAGCTTTGAGCCAAAAAAAAAAAAAGGGATTCTCACAGGCAGGAGCACTTTCTCAACTTGCTGATCACACTTCTGATGTAGCCCAGAACACAGTCACAGTTGGCTTTCTGGGCTGCAAGGGCACATTGCTGGCTTATATCCAACTTGCCATTCAGCAGTACACCAAGTCCTTTTGGGCAAGTCTGCTTTCTATTCTTTCATTCCCCTGCTTGTATTGATACTACAGGTAACTTAGACATACGTGCAAGACATTGCACTTTGATTTGCTGAACCTCATGAGGTACACCTGGGCCCAAGATGTTCCAGTATAATTTTTTTTATCTATGTCAGGTACATTTTTTAGGAAATAAGCTGTTTTTCTACTGGGAAACCATTATTAACAATGTCTGAAAAATCATGGAATAGCTGAACTTCTTAGTACTTTAATAATCTATTTATGCAAACTAAATATTCTTCATGAATCAGAGTAACAATTTTCATTTTTAAGGAGTTTATTGAAAGAGTTCACGCAGTCTTAAGTTTCATTGGTTAATATATATCATTTCAGAATAAGACTACTTTAAATATTTAGCAACAAATTCACTCTGTAGAGAAATGAAACTGACAACATAGAATGGACTTTGGGAGTCTTGGAATGGCTTTTTCTCTTTCTCTTTCTAATAGTAACCCTGGACAGACTGGAGAATGAAGAAATACAACACATGTTTTAATGTGTTAGGTTAGAAATAAAACACATGAATTAATCTTATCTTAAAAGCTTTTAACTGACAAGTCACTTTAAAGCATTTAGAAATAGCAATGGCAAATGTTTTATGGGTGTCTTCTCTACTAGTCAAAGCATAAAGTCTGTTCTTGTCTTATAGTTGCTTGTCACTGCAGGAAAAGGTTTTCCTGACATGATATTTGCTTTCTTTATTCAGCATAAATATCTTATCTCCAACCATATATGAGATGTCCTGTATTAAACATAATACTGAATATAATCATGGCATTTGATCCAAAACAGCACCGTGGGAACCACCTTAAAGAGAGTTTTATTAAGAAAAGAAAGGACTTCAGGTAATCTGTAAGGTCATCACAGAATCACAGAATTGCAGGGGCTGGAAGGGACCTCTAGAGATTAACAAGTCCAACACCCTTGCCAAAGCAGGCTCCCTAGACCAAGTTGTACATGTTGGCATACAGATAGCTCTTGAATGTCACCAGAGGAGACTCCACAGCCTCTCTGGAGCTGTTGAAGTGCTCCATCACCCTTAATGTGAAAAAGTTCTTACATACATTTGTGTGGAATTTCCTATGCTTCAGTTTGTGGCTGTTTCCTCTTATCCTATTGCCACGCACCACTGAGAAGAGTCTGGCCTTGTTCCTTTGCCTCCCACACCTTAGTTATTTATAGACATTGTTCATTACAAACAGCTCCAGGCCCTTAATCATCTTTGTGGCCCTCTGTTGGACTCTTTCCAGGAGATACCTGTTTTTTTCGTTTGTACCAGGGAGCCCAGAACTGAACACAATGCTCCAGGTGAGGTCTCACAACTGAAATCTCAGAACAGAATAGGTGCCAAAAGTACTGTTGAGATTTAGAATATGTTAATGGAGTGTTAGAGAGTAATCTCCCAAGAAGTCTGTTTAAGTGCTAGATGAAGTCAAAGAGTGAGTCAGATCTCTGCATACACATGACTAAGACCCAAATTTGGTTTATTAACTTTACTGAGAATTACAATAGTGATGAAGCTGATGAAGATGTGGTTAAAGTTGTAACAACTCATCTGAATTCCTTCTCAGTTGCTGCTTCTTCTTCAAACCTATATTGCCAAGGGATTGCCTACCTATTTTTTTTTTTCTATTTTTTTCACTGTTCATTTTATTTTTTTTTCTTATTATATTCTACTGTATTAGTTAGCCTAACGATACTTACTACTTAACCATAAAAAACTCAACTTCTAGTACAGAATTCTTAATTGTAAACAAACTTTCCAATTTTAGAAATTATAGAAGTATAATGTAGATGAAGAAAGTATGATTACAGATCCAGCTTCAGAAATCCTTTTTTTGATTAGCAGTGAATGTGCATCTTGTGATAAATAAATGCTTTCTTAATGGGCAATATAATTCACAGATATTCAGCAAAAGTAGATATTATGGAGATAAACAGATTTCTTGTGCTGTTCTTAGCATTATGTGACATTGGAGATGGTCAGATTTTCTGAGGTTTAATATTTGTTGATTTTTATATGCTGCACTATTATGAAAAAAGCTTTCCAGTCTTGTTAGTTTATCTAACAGTCTATGTGCAATCCAATTTTAACTGGGCATTTTCTGTCTTAGAAAAACAAGTCAATAGAGACACTGAGCTCAAGAGACTGTTTTCATAGTGCTTTGTTTCACTCCTGTTTCTGTGAAGCTCACCAGCCTGATTATGTTTCACTAATCAGGGGCCTACAAACAGGTTGTTTTGTTCTTTCCATTTATTCTTGAGAGTTATTCCCTACAAAAGTATTTATCCATAGAAGGTACCTTATTAATGATCTCTGAACTGGAAGATAGAAATATATGTGCAGTTAAACATTTTCATCATATGAAGAAAACTGAGAAATTGTGGCAACATGATAGTGCTCTTACAGAACAATAAATGCATTTATTATAACATTTATTATATTATTATAATATCATGAGGTCAACAGTTACATGTTTATTTCATTTGTTTCTTACAAAGATTATTCATGTATTTCATATCTATCCATGCTTGGATGAATCCCCTCACCTAGCTATCTTATTAAAATTATAGGTGAATGAAACCATAAATTTCAACATGGCTTCATACTGAACAGGCAATGAAGCAGTAGATTGGAAGTATAAAAAAAAAGTGAGGAGAATCATGTCATGTTCTACTGGGAGACATATTTTATCTTTCAGCAGCACATTAGAAACACATATTTTAGGAACTGAGGCAAGGCACACAGTGCCTACATCCCATGAGATATATTTCTGTGCCTAGAGCAGAATTTTCCTCTTGGCAGTGTGTTTCAGAACTGCCAAGTTCAACAGTTTAATCTCCTTAGCTTCTGTATTATATTCTCCAATTTTAAAAAATCTTACTGTTAGGGTTTTTTATATGTAATTTTAATGCACATGGACATGATTCACCATTTTTTTTTCCCAAATGGGTTATTTTGGCTACTAGGATGTCATGATTTCTTTGTGTAAATTTAAATGCACATTCACATTGCATTACCTCTCCTGTTCCCAGTCAGATATTCAAAATAAATTGGGAAGATACTTCCAGAAAAGGCTGGAAATAGATACTGTTTGAAGGAGAAAGTTCATAGCCTATGTAAGCCGTGTATATGTAGCCTATTTATTATGTGACAATAATATGTGACAATATATATGATATTCCTCCTCCAGTTTTTATTAAGAACTACTTCTACACTGGATATAAAGTGCAGTCAAATCTTCTTCCACAAGGACCTTCTTGTAGATCGTTTAACATCAGGATAAACAAACAAACAAACAAAATGAAACAAAAAACAAGAAGAAATGCGTGTTAGAGACAGAGTTTTCAGTTAATATGTTCTTAGGATTTCCCTACCAAAGCACATAGAATCCTGGATGATTCTATCAATTTGTACCAATTATTAACATTATCAAGCAACTTTTTTGGTGATACCAACTTTAATACTCTGAAGAGTATTATTTTGATTTTTACTTGAACCTATCTGTACTGTTTAACTCTTAAATCTAAATAAGTAATTTTGAATAGCATATTTGTTTAACTTAAAGAATGTAAAAATGTGCATGTGTATGTGCAAGTATATATACCCTTGTAAACTACAGAATTCACTGAAAGATGGTAAAATAAAAAATGTGGGCTTAGAACTTAAGTCTTTTAAGTTCTTCATAGCTAAAACCAGAAGAAAAAAAAAAAGAATCCATCCACTTTTCACTCTTTCTAAAGATTTTTTGACTACAGATCAAGCCATTTTTTTTCTGCATTTTAGGAAGTAAAGGAAGGAAAATAAATATTTTCTTCTTTTTTGCACAGTTACATACTTTGCCATGTGGGAAGGTTCTTACCATGCTTCTCTGGTTAATTCTTGATGCGGAAAGGTAGGTTATTGATTATTGATTCGAATCAGAGAATTACTTTTCTCCATTCTATGACACTATCACCTGGTTTAACCAATTGCTTCTGCTGTTTCTTCTGGCTCATTGAAGTTACTTGAGCAACAAACTGAACAAAGGCTGGAGTTGTATATAAAAAAGATTTACAGTATATAAAGACAACTCCTGTAGCGCATCTTATAAAAAAGAGAGAGGGACTAGCTTTGAATTCATAGTTCTTTGGACTCTTGTGGTACGCACACAAGAGAACTGGGTGAGTATAACTTCGGAGATGCTGTGGAAGAGGAGGTAGCAGGGAAGAATTTGACATTAAAAAATCTTCAGCCATGAGTTTCTTGCATAAAATCTTGAAAATATCAGTTGAAGTCTGTGAAGGATGGAGGTGAATTGTACAGTATTTTTCTGTTAATATGTTAATCCACTTAAAAGAGAAGTAATCTAATTAGTTACAAACACTTTATTTGCATTTCTGTAGTGTTGAGTATAGAAGAGGGTAGTTAAATCCACACTGATTGGATCTGATATGGGAACTGGAAGAGTCATAAATTAACACAAATTGCACAAGTGAAAAAATTAATAGTTCTTGTCTAAGAGTTAGCATCTGAAGATGTGAGCTGGGTTTAGGAAACAAAGTACTGTAAAAGGATTTCCATGTAGAACCTCCCTTAAAAGCTATTGGATTGAACATAACAGTCTTAAGTAAAAATCAGAGCAACAATACAGGCCCAACAGATACAAGATACGGGTTTTCTGTATGATGACTCGAGGGCAGTAGTGAAAAAGGTCTAGGGAGATTACAGGAGCTGAACAAGATCAGAAATATTACAGAAGCAGAAAAATCAAAACTCAGCGCAGGTTAGATGTTGCTAGTAAAAACAGACATGAAGGTGTACTGTCCTACATCTATTCCACAAAGGGATGAATCAAGAAATAAAATTATCACATGAACAATGATTCAAGAAAGAAAACCAAAGGAGTAAGCAGTCTAGGAATTATTTAATTTCTACTGTAAATTTATTTCTTCTGAAAAATCTACGCTAAATGCCGATTGTTTATTTGACTACTTTATTACTTACAGTGTTGCAATGTTTAAGTGAAAAACAATGGTTCAAATTTAACAAGAAATATTCACAGATCTTTTTCTACAGGAAAGGAGAACAACATAGATCATAGGTATGGGCACTGACTTAACTACTATTGATTAATGAGTTGAGAGACTAAGAGAAACAGAAGAAAACATGCGTATCTTAAATAACGTGTATGACAAAGCAGCTTACATCTTTCTCTTATCTTTACAAAAATAATTGTTATCAGTGAAAGTGCTTGATTCAAATGGAAATGAAAATAAGGATTATGCTTTCTTAATGTGTATGTGAAGCACTTAACAAACTATTGGAGCCTGTACTGCACACTAAACATAACAGACACATATTCGTTTTTAGCATCTATACACTAAACTTTTTGATCATTGGATAAACAGTATACAGTAGTATCCAAAAAGTGCAAAATTAATGGTAGGGCTTATAGAAAATGAGAAAATTGAAGTTAAAATAAAGCTATAAAAATTACAGTCAAGTTGGAGCAAGCAAATGTAGATGCAATTAATCTCAAGGGAAAGAGACAAATATGTGCACACTGTGTTTAAGCAAGAATAAAGATCTGAAATGTCACACCAGTCTAGCAGGTTTTTTATTTAAATTGCACTTCCTGTGACTTTTTATCTGTCCCCTATTAGCTCATGGCATTCAACAAAAACAATTGATTGCTGTAAAAGGTATGTAAAAATGCTATAATTATCTTTATTTTGGATCAAATTAGATCCAAATCAGATTAGATGAGCTGGGGAATTATTTTTTACATTTCTTATTGTTTTATAATCATGATTATAGGTGTCTTTCTGACAGAATGAATAAGAACTACAAGAAGGGACTGCCATAGATTTCTCAGATTTATGCTGAAACAAAACAACATCCTTCAGTGTGTAAAGCTAGCTTCTATTAAAAACAAAAAAAAAGAGAACAAAGACATTTCTTAAGCAAGAGAAAATTCAAATCCTTTATGGCCTCAAAAAACAGTAGGTTTGAAATGTATGTTATGAGCACTGAAAAAAAAAAAAAAAAAAAAAAAAAGGCTACAAATCTGCATTGAATAAGCACAATAACCATGCTAGGTTAAAAACTACAAAGATTAAAGTTTTCATCAAATATTTCATAATTTGTTGAACTCTAGCCATTTAAATTGATTCAAGTAATAGTATGAGGATATTTTCTCTAAGCAATAATTTGCTTTTTTACTCTCTGTTTTTTAGAAATATGTGATTTATTTTAACAGTGCTCTGCATCTTTGTCTTACTTATGCTCACTTCTTTGAAAAGGACTTAAGCCAAAGCTTCCTGAACTTGAAATAAGGTAATATAATTAGATCCATGATCTAGTTCCTTGGTTTTAATAGAACAGTACAAAAGAATTGCATGCAGTGATTTTTTATATGTTTAGCCTAAAAAATTGCAGTTATTAGGTTTATAGGTATTAATAAAGAAATATTAAAGGCACAGTAAAAGAACTCATCTTTTATGTTTTAAAATTTAATTAAATAGTGTTTTTAACAAGACGGTGTTACTATAGTAGAAGGGCTGCAGTCACACTCTGACAGGCTTACCCTGTTCTTGATCAGTTCATAGAATAGACAATCAAATCCAAACTGATGAAGACGTAAAGAAGAATAGACCCAAGACGGACCTTTGAGGGATACCACTAATTACCAACCTCCTGCTT
Organism: Perdix hodgsoniae; assembly: GCA_035772895.1. NCBI lineage: Eukaryota > Metazoa > Chordata > Aves > Galliformes > Phasianidae > Perdix > Perdix hodgsoniae. The sequence continues at coordinate 262,317 of JAPSGF010000172.1, forward strand.
CACATAAAGCTATTGACCACAACACTTCAGCTGTATCCTTCCAACCAGTTTGGATCCACTGAATGGTTCACCTTTCAAATTCATATCTCTCCAATTTAGAGATAAGGATGTGGTGAGTGACTGTGCCAAAGGTCCTGAAAGCGGTAGAACTGACAACTGCTTGCAACTTTGTCTGCTACCAATGGTGAGCCCGTGTCTGGCAATATTACTAGCACAAGAAAAGACAGCTAGAGACTTTATGTATTGCAAGGTTAGTTGGGACAAGTGAATTGTAGCATTGACTCATTTTGTTATCTGAAGAGATTCTTTTATCTAAATTCCTATTATGATTCTTATCCTATGGGGATTAGCTAGAATTTTTTTTTATATATATAATAGTGTTAATAATGTAGAAAGATTTTACAGAAGTCTTGTGAGGATTAATTAGCAGGGTGCTTTGAAGATGTAAAATGCTGTATCATTATTAATAATGTGATAGCAATTATTTAAAGGCAAGATACTCTTCCTCCTTTATTTTGAAAATGATAATTGCTTATAGCAACAATTAATCAATAAATTTACATCCCTTAAGAGAAGTTCAGTAGATGACGATTTACTGATTTGATTCCTCTGGAGGATAACTGATGAACAAAGGCACTAGTAAATAAAAGCTCATCCTAAAAATCATAAAAATAAATAAATAGTAAATGATGAAGTCTGAGCATCTTTAAAACCGTTAAGAAATCTTCATAATCAATGAAAAATTCTTACAGAAATAAAAGAAAACAGACCAATAAAACAAACAAACAAAAATAATGACGGGAAATATTTAAAAACAATTATTGAAAAACAAGAAAAAAAATACAAAAAACAATGGAGGGACACAAAATCTAAACTTTCCAAAGTAAGATACTGAAAGAGATACACTGCTTTCTCCAACATTGTGGATTTTCTGTTGTCATTTACTTAAGACACCTAAACTTCACAAAAAGCTTGTTTTTCCTGTACACGAAATAGACATAGTAATAGTTCAACAAAACTGCTGCCCTTTATGCCGTGGGCTCTAAGCGGTATAAACATAGGCCTATGATTGCAATCAAAATTGAAGCGTAGTCCAACATGCAGTAGATACAGTCATATGAGTTTTGAGGGAGTGTGTCAGGATGCTCCTCCAAACAACTACAGATAGCAAAATTTAATATGAAATTTATCAAAATTTAATATGAAGCAAAGAGCTAAAACTCAAAGTATAAGTGCCAAGAGGAAGAATATTCTGTGAAATTAACCTTAACATATTCCATTGAAAGAATAATTCTCAAGTTTTTGGCCTCGCCAAAAAGTAATTGCTTTTGGCTAAATTCTACTTTAAGATCTCACTTGCCCAACTCTGTGCTCTATATGGAAGTTTCTACACTAGCATTTTGGAGCAAATCCAAGCATGCTTTTGAAAAATCCTCCAATTCCTGCATATATCTCTAACTCTTGTCCACTTTCTGGCATGTTTTTGGAGTGAATCAGATTTCTTTCACATAAAAATAACCTGAAAGAAACTCTATAGGAGTGCAGCTTGTGAGCTCTACTACTGGATATTAACTCTGTGTGGATATTAACACATATCTGAATCACAGAATGGCCAGGGTTGGAAGGGACCTCCAACCTCCCTGCCACATTCAGGGCCACCATTTAATACTCATAGCCATTAAATGGCTCCCCATTTAATACTAAACCAGGCTCCCCAGGGCCCCATCCAATCTGGCTTTGAACACCTCCAGGGACAGGGCATACACAACCTCTCTGGGCAGCCTGTTCCAGTACCTCACCACTCTCTCTGTAAAGAACTTCCCCCTGACATCCAACCCAAATCTTCCCTCTTAAATCATTTCCCCTTGTCCTGCTGTTATCTACCCTTTCAAAGAGTTGACTCCCCTCCTATTTGTAGGCACCCTTTAGGTACTGAAAGGCTGCAATTAGGTCACCCCCCAGCCAAAGAGGCCAAAGAGTCCAAAACATTCCAAAGAGGCATCTGGAATATGTATAATGTAGATTCTTGGTCCTAAACAGTGTTTCACTTTTCAAATCCATTCCAACTGCTTTGTATGATGTAGTATTAGCATATGAGTAAATCCTAGTACATTTTTCAGAAGTTCTGATTCTCAGTTACAATATTGAAGAAAAATAATAATAACCCCTTTGTAAGGACTCTGAATTTATCAGGTATTTGCAAGGTAATCAATTAGTGATTTTGGGATGCATGTTTTCTTCAGAAAATACTTTCAAACAATGTTCCTAAGTTTTGTTCCATGAGTTAGTACAGTTAACACTATTTAAGGATGTTTTGACTTTAAACATTCCAGCTGTAATTTAATTTTTGGCATTAGCAATATAGCTTCATTCTCTATTTAAATATTCCTCCTGTACCATATGAGGAGTTCATGAAAACTATTTTAGCAAGTATGTTTAGTCTTCATTTTAATTTCTTCATCTTCAAAATATAGGTCAAATCTAATTAAATCAATGGGGAATTGATTTTCTTTTGAGGAACAGGAAATCATAAATGCATAAAAGCAAATCTCAATTCAGAGATTTATTACTGCGGGAGTTGATTTTGTAACCCTGAATCTGCAACCATGTCATTCACTCTCAGTCTATCTCAGAAAGTTGCCATATTTTTATGTTTTTTGACTCTTTTTCCTTGTGTTTGATTCTTATGGTAAGGCTTCTTTTTCATTTATATCTCACCCATTTCCATCCTTAATAAGCTGCATTCTTTTGAAACAGTTTTCAATACTGTTCAATTTGAATATAGCAATTAATTGTTCTACAACAGAAAAAGCCAAATTTTCATAAACACTTTTTTTATAAATCAAAATAATTTGAGATTCACAAAATTGTTTTGAAAGGAAAAAGATCTTAATTAGAATTAGAAACAAAAGACCTTGACAATGCAGAAGAACCAAAATTCTTTCTTTTTTCCCTTGAGAGTCATTTATGACACAAGCACTCCCTGAAGAAATTCCAGGCTGTGTGAACTTTAATCAATGCAAAGTCATGTTCATTGAGAAAATATACTTGATTGTCCTCAGAGACAATATAATTACATTTATATAGAGACATGTCTCAATTGTTTGTTTCATGAAACTTTGCCAGTAGGATATTATTTCCTTCTTACCTGCCTTGCGTGTTCTGTGAAATAATTTATGAAGTCAGTAAAAGTCTATGCCAGAGGAACTCAGTCTCATGTCATGAATGTCTACTCCAGCAATAGGCTTGCTAATGTTGAGTGGAAGTGCCTGTATTGCTAAACAATTTGTTGTTTGTATCTATGGAATTCTTTGTCTCCTCTTTGAAGGAACAGAAATGGACCAGAACTTTTATCTGGTACTGTAGCCAAATGGCTAAACAGTGCTGAAATCACCATGCCAGTGGACTCTCAAAGCACACATTGACATGAGCAGGTTTTCAGCAAAGTAGCCACCATTTTTGTCCCTGTTGTTGCTGTTTTTTAAAGAGAAAAATTAAATCCACAAGGAGGTAAATATTAGATTTGAATTCTTCAGTTCGTGCTGCTAAAACTTTTGTTTCTCAAAATAAAAAAAAATTATAATACTGATATTTTAAGGTATTTAAAGCACAAGCTAAACAACTGTTCTATGAAAAGAAAGTTAGTACTCTCTGAAGGAATCCTTGTCCTAGTAAGACGCACATGTGAGACAACAGAATTCTTGTCCTTTTGGCTTAAGACTTTGGCCTAGGACATTCGAATTAAGGATAACATTAGGAGCTAAGAATCTTCCCTCACACACTACCAAAATGGAATGAAATACTCTACAGATTTGAATGAATAGTTGCATTAATGACTTGAATAAGAAAGAATATTATATTTCCAGATAACACAAAATGACTACAAGCTTCAGGTACTTGGAAGAAAGAGTTAGAATTTAAATTGATTTTAACAAAATGGAAAAAAAAGAAAAAAGAAAAAAGAGTATTTAGGAAGCTGCATGAAGGAATAATCAGTCCTTCAGTTTTTAGATGAGATAAAACTGAATAAAATCAATTCTACTAAAAAGAGCTAGAAAAAACTCCATCCAGTAGGAAGTATGTAGAAAAGTTTTACATCCAAGAAGGCATACAGCCTTCCTCCCTGCAATGTAACTACTCCTACTGAATAAATAAATAAATAAATAATAATAATAATAATAATAATAAAATAGCAATTATATTACTTATGGTTAGTGAAAGAAGTATAAAATATTGTCCATTCATCACGTCTAACTCAATCTTTCACAATTGAACAGGTTTTTTAAAATGTATCTTAACATCTACAACTACAGAGAAGTTTTAGATTTGTCTGTGTCAGCTTTAATATTATTTGCTGACCCAATTACATTCGCCATGTAAAAACTTTGCTAGAAACCCTTGTAATCTTATTCTTAGCTTTTGATTGATACATTAAACCAAATTAATTTTGAGCAGAGTAGTATTAATGTAATCTCAGTATCTAATTTCTTGAGTAGTTAAACTCCATACTTACTGCCTTAATCATAACATCAATAACTTGCAATAAAAATAAATAAGTAAATTGGAATTTATTCAAACTCCTCAGTTAAGAAATTCTAATACATTCCAGCTACAAGGAATTTAAGATAGTCTGAAACTTCATTAGGCCATTTTTATTAATCATTTTAAGTGATAAATTCTACATGTATTTTCTCAGGTTTTCTTCAGATTTGTAACAACATAATAGTAATTATAGTTTAGTGTAAACTAACATACAGGGTTATTTACAATGTCTGAATCCATTGGAATGAATTACCTGTTAGTAAAAAGAAATGCAAGTCTTATTTCTGTCATTATTGCCCTAAATGATTCTAGCATTCAAATAACTATTTTATTTATTTAGTTTGTCATCTTAGAAGGTCAGCTATGATTACTCAAGCATTAAATAGACAGAGAAATAAACATGAAAAAACTAAGCCCTATATTTCATTATGTCAGTCAGACAGAGGTGTTGGCTGTAGGGACTCTGTATCTATTTCCTCTTGATTAGCTATTAAAATGACCTCAGAATAGAAAAGATTTTTCCAAAATCTCTCCATTAGTCTACTTGATATCTAATATTAAAAGGACTTAATTATTCAGTTTCATTACATTAACATATGAACGTATGAATTGAGATTTTCCATCAGAAAAGACTATAAATTTTCAAATAAATGAATGAAGTACAAATGAGATAAAATATTTAATCATATGAAAAGAGGTAAGAGCATTTTAACTTATTTTCCTGAGATTTTTTTTAGAACATTAATAATTACCAATGAAATAATATCTTACAGCTGTTACAGCTATATTTTTCCATTAATAAAATAAACTGTATCAGTCCCTTCTTGTAATACTTCTTTAACTGAAATAATTGAAAGATTTGTTTTCCAGTGAAATCCTTCAATCTTTTTAAAACTTTAAAAATGATGAACGTATTTGTAGTCTTGTTGTTAGCATCATTTTATTTTCCTTAGTATTTCTGTTTATATTAATTTTCCAGCCAGAACACAGAAATTTATCTGGAGTAAGATCCCATCAAGGGTTTGATGCTCCTTTACTTTTATAACTGGTAGAATTTCTAACTTGACTATAGAGTGCATCATACGGGTTAGAAGAGACCTCAAGATCATCCATCTAGTCGAGTCCCCCTAATAAAGCAGGTTCCCTAGAGTAAATTACAGAGGAAAGCATTCCAATGGATTTTGAATATCTCCAAAAAAGGGACATCACCATCTTTCCATTTAGCTTCCTTGAGTGCTCTGTCACTGTATCTGCATCTCATTCTCATTTCAGGAAATGAGAAAGAAAATGAATTGAAAATTACTTTAATATTTTTCATTCCTTAACCAGCAAGTAGAGGTATGCGCAATGGTTTTACAAACACACTAGAGTCTGAAAACAATGATATAGCTGAACTTCTAGCTGAAATGTTGTGGTTAGTTCTTTGTGTTTTTCTGTTTTATTTTGTTTGTTTGTTTTCCCTTGTGTATATTCACTGAACAGAATTTACTTAGGCAAAAATACAGTATATTCATTTCTTCTAAAAGAATTTTTGAAAAGGCTTATGTTCTGCTTCTTGTTGCTGTATATTAAAAATGATTGACCTGATGATATTAATTTTACTACAATCTTTAAGAATGCAATCTTACCCTGTTGAAAATTTTAGGAAAAATTTATCTGATAATTAAAACAGACTGATACTTTTATTTATCTGGATAATAGGACTGATTAAGATACTCAATGAACGAATAAAAAATGAGCAGAAATATCTTCAAAAGAACAGTGAAATAATGCTGACAACATGTATTCATAAAAGATAAATCTGGTTGCAAAATTTCTATCAAAGAGTTTTTAATTCAGTAATCTACTTTCAATCATGTACCGTGCTTGTTTTGTCAGTAGACTGATAAAGATGCAAAAATCAGAGAGGCAAAGAAGTGGACACATAAGTGTTTTAATTAAAATGACTCCATGGGTCATTCTCATTTAGGTGTACATGGAGTTAGAAAAGGATAAATCACAACATCCATTAGAGAATACCAACTGGCTGGAACCTGAGGATAGGTTATCATTTGATTTTATGCAGTAAAACTTGACTGAACATGAAGGAAAAGGAAAAAAACGGACATATTTCATTTGCCACAAATGGTACAGTAACTCATGTGCAGTCATTTGTCTCAAAGCAATTAGAAAATAGTTCAGCTAAGATTTGACCTTAGTGTCACCTAATGCCTTCTGGTGCTTAAAACGTTTTAGATGTCAACTAAAAAATGCATAAGAGGAATTTGCAACAGCAGCTGCATAGAAAAAAAGTAGAGAATGTATTGAAGGAACTAGATTTATTTTACAAATATCAAGGTCCTCAACCCAAACACATTTATGCAAAGCCTGCTTTCTCTTGGCCATCAGTGCAGCTGAATTGCATCTCTGGTACATTTCTTCAGGATATCTGAATTTGTAGTAGTATCTCATCAAAACAAAATTATTCTTCTATGTAGTAATACCTGATGATTCAATAACAGGAGTTTTGGCCTGATTTTGCCTGTATCCCATACATTCAACCTTATTTCACTGTAACAAATTATTTTAAATCAATATGTGCTCCCATTTACTGCTTATACTGAATACACAGGATCGATTCTCTCCTAACTTTCTGTATTTTTGAAATACAACTAAAAGTTATTATTATTTTTTGAAAAATAATAAAATTCCTTAAACAGTTTTTCTACTTTATATGCTTTGTCTTCTTCACTGCCTTCTTTATCTCTTACATGGATATTGATATAAACCAGTTATTATGTTTACATATTATTAATATGATTAATATAAAACATCTTCCTAAATAAAACACAGATATATTTTTGTATCTTTGACTTCTGAATCTTTCAGCTGTTAAATACTTCATGGGGTAATGTATTTTATGTTTTTAGTATTTTTGTTTTGTGTAAAGCATGCTAGCTATGACAGAGATGTTTCTGTGACTTCAGGAATATTACACTAGTCATAAACAAAGGGAGTATAACAATAAATTACACTAATACTAAAAGTTCAAGCTCCTATATGGAGAATAATATAATCCAGATCTGTGTGTTTTTTGTTAAACTGTCTAATAATGGTTAGTAAAGTCCATGACAAGTGGCTTTAGATGTAATTTGCCTTTGTTTATATAGAAAACACCTGGAGCAACACATCCTTCAGTAATGCACTTTTTTGAATAATATACAGCAAAACTGACAATACTGATGCTTGTTTATGCCACTTACAAGGGCTGCTCTGAAAATGTCTTCTATTTTACTGACCCATGCCATCAGATGTGTCATAGCAGTAGAAGTTGAGCCTTCCTGACAATATTCTCTACATTTTGTAGCTATATTTTGTAGCCATGATACAGACTACAGCAAAGGGACAGTGTGACAAAATGGCATCTGATGTGGAAGTGCATACAAAGCAAAGGTGTATCACTAAATTCCTCCATTCAGAAAAAATGGCACCCATTGACATTCATAGACTCTTGCTGAACATACATGGAAAGCAGTGGATATCAACACAGCGAGGCAGTGTGTTTCAACAATAATGCTGTCATAGCAGCAGTGACACAACGGGTCATTTCCATTAGTACACATTTTTACTAGCAGGGTATGCAGGCTTTTTCTCATTTTTAGAGAAAATGCACAGCTAATGGTGATGACTGCTTTTAAATCTCATTTGTAGCTCAGAACATGTTCTATCAGATAGTGTTATAGTACTCTTTGTATCTGTTATATTTTCCATTTAAATTAATTATTTTCAGTGCAGCCTATGTGTATCTACTTATTCTATCTATATGATAGTTGCATTTTGAGACAATATCACCTTGTGTTGTTATATGCATAACTACATCAGTGTTGAATTAGCAGATTTGCTTCACTGGTTTCCTGCATGTAGCTGATTTTCTTTCCAGTAATAGGTTTAACATTTCGATAAATTCAGAACATCAGTGATTTAAAAAAAAAAAAAGAAAAAAAAAAGTTTATTCTACCTTATACAGTAGGCAGGGTGAAAAATTAAGAAAAGTTAGAGGAAACTTTTTTCTTGCACTTTCTTGCAAATGTCTGTGAAAATATAAATATACTCATGACTGTTGGCTATCAGAATGAAAATAGAGGTGGATTTCTGGAGGGATGAGCTTCCTTTATTCAACATATGTGAAATGGCCTGCATTCTCTAGGGATTTAAGGTCTTAAATTGGTGACTAAGTTGGGGTCTAACAAGTTGCTTTCAAAGACCAACCAGCAATATCTTTCTTTCCTACATGAGCCACCCACCATCTCTCCTCTAGCAGTAGGGTTTATAGGGTTTAGGAAAAGTATATGAGAGAATGAATTCAAAACCTCTTTTTGACATGCATAAAAATTCTTACGTCTCCTTCAAAATAAAATAATACCTGCAGCATACTTGCTATAAACAGCAATGTGCCCGCAATGATTATTCATAAAAAATACCCAAACAGCTATGACATGATGGAAAGAGAAAGTGACCGAATAGATTGACTATGACTAGATGTTAGAGCTTTCACTTAAGAAGAAAGATTTCCGAATTTCAGTTTTTGCTCCAAATATTACAGTTGAATTTTGTAAGAAAATCTTAAGGAGTGGAATGAAAAAAACATTTCATTTATTTCATTAATTGTTGCCATAATTGTAAATGTTAATACATAAAATCAGTCTTCTTATCTGATAAATCTTAATTCCTTGTTCGCACAGCTGTTGGAATTTTCATTATATCACTTTCTCCCCACTCAAATTCAGTCATTAAGATGAGTCTACAATGATTTTTAGCTTCTTCAAGATGAAAAAATTGATCTTATTACCACACAATTGATCTTACCAGAGTTTTGTCACTAGTTGGGAAAAGGAAGGAAGGATACTTTCCTCTTGATTTAAATTTGCATCGTGTAGAAATGTGCCAGATGCATTGTGTGTAGCGTCTGAACTTGAAAACATGATTGTAAATCATGGCAAAAGTGGAGTTCAGAATGATCTAATGCATGGATATGAAACAGGTCTTGCTATGAGGAGGAACTTAGCAAGCTTTTCTGTTCTGCGTTAGCTGAAACACTCCTATATGCACAACTGGATTTTAATCACTACTGATAAAAAAAAAGTCTAAATTGACTTCAAAAATCTACAATGAAGTCTTATTTGAATCGCTAAATCATATGTGTATAGACTTGTATTCAGTAGAAGGAAATTAGGACTTTTAGAGAGTTATCCACCTCATCCTCATGTATGTATCCTCATGTATGCATTTAATATAGTTCATAGAATTCTCAGTCCAGAAGCATCTGTTTTCTTCTGCTTAGTATGAAAGATTCAAGGAAAGTATCTGAAATGTCTTACTGAGTATATTGCATTGTCTGATTAAATCTACATTAAGTGCATTCCTAATCAGACTTTCAAAAAGCTGGAAATCTTATGTTTTGCAATTGAATGACTTATTCCTACTCAAGTTCACTTTTTATACATTCTGTGTGTTTGAGTCCTTTGCACAAGCTTACTTCACCTGTCCAAAACTGCATACATAGAACCACCTGAAAATTAGTAATAACTTTAAATTGAACTTAGCCTAAACTTTTAACAGTACTTCAAAACACAGATAAAGTTTAGAAGAACAAAAATAACTCTTGTTAGACATCTTAATTGTTTTTTTAATTACTTAAAGAAGGTTTTTTAGTTAGAGATTAATGGCTTAATAGTGACATGTAAAAAAAATCACAGACTGATTCTGACATGTAAGCTCATGAATGTGCTATTTCCAAGGGCTACTTTACAATATTCATGGGCACATACATTTTTCTAAGACATTAACAACATTGTCATATGCATAGAAAGGAAAATTCACTAAATATATGAGAAACAGTTGGAGTGCAGAAACTGCATTATCATAACACTAAGTACTAAATATTAGAAATGCCAAAAGTGAAATAGTTTGAGCTTGAGCAACAGTTGTTATTTCTGTTTTATTATTATTATTTATTCATTTTTGTATTTTGTACAATCTATCTTTTCTCAAACACAAGAAGATACAGCAATTGCAACCAACAATCAAAATTCTAAAGGAAGCTTTTTAAACGCATAGATGAGGCTAACTTCTAGATGTTGAAGAGCATCTTCACACAAAGTTCAAGTGAATGAACCTCCATAATTAGATTTCATGTTGCAGTGAGGAGCAGAAGCATCAGTGGGATGGGAACAGAAACAAGTATTGAAAACACTGACACATTTAATGTCCAAAATAGGAGGAGAACAAAACCAGAAAATATTTTGTGCTTTGTCATTTACACTGTCACTAATTAGTGGTTTTCTTCCTTAACATTCTTAATTATTTCAGTGATTTTTTTAAGCGTCGGTATCTACCGTAATCAAAATTTCAGCTTTCTGGCAAATAAGAAAGAAACTAAAGCCAGAACATGGTAATCTTGTTATTTTAATAGGGCAATGACAGCAGCTAAGAGGTTAGTGACCTTGTATGGGCATTTTACAGCACAAAGTATCTTGGATAGTTACGTATTTTTTGTTCCTTTCTAATGGGCTTATTCTGTCATATATTGAGCAGAGTTTGAGCAAATGTGGTAGCAAATTTTATTTCCTTGGTATATTTCTGGGGATAGTCTATGTCATTATTATTTCTAGAACTGATTTTATTTGCTCTGCTGGAATTAATTTTATCACAAAACAATATAACAATTTTACAAAAGCTCAAAAAAACAAAAAACAAACAAACAAAAAAACAATCAGTTTCCACATTGTAAAAAAGCAAAACAAAATAAAACACTCTGCCAGACTCCTAACATTCTCAGGTGATAGTTCCCAACAGAAATTGTTCATAGCATTAACTAATGTGACTATCAGGCTTGCAGAAAACTGCTACAAATAAAAAAGTTTCCAAATTTCCTTTTCAGTACTTCTATCTGTAGACACTCCTGAGGAGATAATTTAAGCCCTCACTAAAGCTTCAGGGGAAAACCCTGCCTGTCCAGCTGCACAATTAACTGCCTTCACCCAACTGCACTACAAAATTTTAATTCTGATTCATGAAAAACCACTTATAAATAATCCAGTTAATTTAGTGAATTATATGCAATTTATAGACTAGTAAAACATGTATTATAGCTATTTCTGACTGCTTTACACCAGAATGACTGTAAGCTGTTCAAAGTTGATTGTCACAGATTTAAATTAATGCAGAATGTTTTTTTGTTGTGCATCATTTCTCAGCCTTCTCCACAGCAATCATAAAGATGCGGTTAAGTGTCTTCATTTTTCAGTCAAGTTTTCAAATACAATTATTTTACATTGCACAGATTAAAAAAAGAAAATAGAACACCACAATGATGACAAAAAAAAAAAAAAGTAACCAATAAAATAAAGCAATCAAACAAACAAAACAACTTGAGCCCAAAAATCAGTAATGTGAAAAATCTGTAAAATTTGCATTTTCTGGAATACTGAAAAAATTTATATATCACCTCCAACAGCATTCTCCTGGGGAAGCTGGCAACCCATGGCTTGGACAGGTGCATTCTTCACTGAGTAAAAAACTCTCTGGAGGACTGGGCCCAGAGTGTGGTGGTAAACTGAGTAAAATCCAGCTGGTGAGAGGTGTACTGGAGCCCATGCTATTTAAAATCTTTACTAATGATCTACATGAGGGGATTGGATTGAGTGCACCCTCAGTAAGTTTGCAGATGATAACAAGTTGGGTAAACATTTCAACCAGCCTAATACTAGGAAGAACCCTACAGAGGGATCTGAACAGGTTGGATAGCTGGGTTGAGGACAAGGGGATGAAATTCAAGAGGACAAAATGCTGCATCCTGCACTTTGGCCACAACAACCCCAGGCAATACTACATGGTTAAGGCAGAGTGGATGCAATACAGTGTGGAAGAAAAGTACCTGGGCATATTGGTTGACACTTGACTGAACGTGAGCTAGTAGCGTACCCAGGTGGCCATGAAGGCCAATGACAACCTGGCTTGTATTAAAATAGTGTTGCCAGCAGGAGCAGGGAGGTGATTGTCCCCCTGTACTCAGCTCTGGAAAAGCCACATCTCAGGTACTGCATTCAGTTTTGGGCCCCTCACTACAAGAAAGACACTGAGGACCTGTAACATGTCCAAAGAAGGACAATGAAGCTGGTGACGGGTCTGAAGCACAAGTCTTATTATAGTGTCTGAGGGAGCTGGGATTGTTTAGTCCGGAGAAGAAGAGGTTCTGGGAAGACCTTATTGCTTTCTACAACCTCCTGAAAGGGGGCTGTGCTAAGTGGGGTTTGGCCACTGTGCCAGGGGAGGTTCAGTTTGGATATTCAGAAAAAAATTCTCTGAGTGATCAGGCTGCCCAGGCGGGTGGTGGAGTCACCATCCCTTGAGGTGTTCAAGAAATGCACAAATGTGGTACTTAGAGACATGATCTAGTAGGTAAATGGACCTCTTAAAGGTCTTTTCCAACCTAATGATTCTGTGATTCTGTGGTTACCTTAAACTATGAAGACATATATTTTATTATCACCCAAAATTCATTCTTTCTTAGTAAGTGCTGTGGGTGTCCCTAATATCAGCTTATGCTATGCTGACAATGAGGAAAAATAAAAATAAATTAAAAAAAAAAAAAGTAAATATATGCAGAAGAAAATGAATTAGGATTTTAATTCCTGAAAATAAAGATTCAGAAACAACATTCCAGCTGTTTATGGGGTCATCTAAAAGTTTTAAGTGAAAGCCTGAAAGTAATGAGTGAAAGCACCATTTTCTCAAATATGTTACATTCTGTCTGGGTAGCTAGATCCAGATTAATTCCACTTGATTTTATTTAAGTGAAATTATGGAAAACATCCATTCTGCACAATTCTCTTCCCTGAGTCAAAGGGTGTACAGCAGATCACAATATTTCTGAGGAAAATATGACTGCAAATCATAATTATCAGTAGAAACAAGTTGTTAATAATAACACATTATTCACAAAACATATCTATTCATTTACTTCATTCACTCATACATTCACAAAAGCTCAGTCTTCTACACAACAGTAAGAAGGAGAGAATCAGAAAGGTAAAAAGTAAGAAAACTAGTGTGTTGAGATAAAGACAATCTAACAATGAAAGCAACAAGGAATTCATTCACTGCTTCCCATCAGCAGGAAGTTGTTTAGTCACATCCAGCAAAGCAGAACTTCATTGTGCTATAATTTCACATATTAAGACAAGTGCTGTAACTCTGAGTGTACCTTCTTCCTTTTCTTTTTCCTGAATTTTATTGTTCAGCATGATGTGATGTAGTTTGGAATATCCCCGTGGCAGTGCAATGTGAGAACCTGAAAAGTCTGCTCTGCCTAGCACTGCTCAGCAACATCTAAAACATCAGTGTCCTATCAACACTGCTTTCATCATAAATCAAACACATAACACCATATCAGCCTCTATGAAGAAAATTAACCCTGTCTCAGACAACTCCACAACAGGTTTGGAAATAATTTTTCTCTGTAGAACTCTGGATACACTTTAGTAGCCATTTCCATAAAAGCAGATATGAGACATTTCTGACAATCGAGGTTATTGGATGAAGCAATGTATACATATAGAGTAGTTATGTCCTCCTGAAATTCTACCATCTTTTGGGAGTGCCTCTCCCTTTTGCTTTATGAATATACATATATATTATAGTATATATATTATGTATGTAGTTAGCACTTCTCTCACTCCTGAGATGCCTCATTTACATTTCTGTAGTTGGACTGAACCCTACATAGTTCATAACAAATTACACATGTCCCATTCTACCTGGGATCAAAAGCTTGCTTCTGTTTTTCTGTTTTTTCTTAGATCATGACCAACATTTAAATTAGAGTTAAAAAAAAAAAAAAAAAAAAGGAAATTATTAGTACTTTGTTTCCTAAAATTTCTTTTTTGGGGCGGGCTCTGTACTTTTCCTTAACAGTTATAATGCCCATTAGCAATAAAATGGAAACTGTTGTTTCCATTATGTTTGAACAACATCATTATGATATCTGATCAACACATAAAAATTGTAACATGACAAACATTAAGATATTCATGAGATTACATAGCATCCTCAATTTGCATAAGATGTTCTAGAAACACAGAGCACTGTTATACTAGGACACTGGAGGCTACTGGTCCTAATTCCCTTCATAATGCCATTCAAGCAAAAAATAATCTTTCTGGTATTTGTTCTTACATTCCTTTATGTAGGGAGTATCTGTGAATGACAAAGGTTGAAAAGTGATCAGAGAAATGTCTACTTTTGTATCGTGCCTAATTATCCCACCAGTGCTAAATATCCCACTTTTATACTATCATCAAATGTTCCTAAAAATACTCCATTGTGAAGGTAGAAAGTATACAGGGTGTTCTGAAACTGTTCAATTTTGAAGTCTTTACTACATATTTTTAGGGAGAAAAAAAAAATAAAAATCTTCTACAGCATATTTGTCCATGGCAAAGATTTTTTAAAATATTTTTATGAGCTGTCTGTTATGATTCAGTGTTTGAGATATAAGGTGGATATAAAAAATTGTCCAAGTTTGAGTGTTCTTACATTTCAAATCTCCTCATGTAATTCAGCAACAAGACCACCAATGTTCTGACTGGAATGTAGAATTAAAATGTCTGCTTAACTTTAAGCATGAAAAATAAGTTAGCTGTATTTACTGCATTATTCTCCCCAGATGTAGGCGTGTGTTTACATGTGTTACTGAATTGGGACCAAGGTCAATATCTGGTTCATTCAGACCAATCACTTTTTAAGCAACTCTGAAAAGAACATGCAACAGACCTAGAAGCTGATCAATGCATACTAGACTGAGTGGCTGCAGTCAAGGCCAGAAAATAAAGTTGCTGAGCAATAACTAATTAATCAGCAGTGTGCCTTTGGGGACTAAAATCCTAATTGAAGCAGAACTAAAACAAGCTTGATATAAAATAACCCTGGAGTTAGATCAACCACTGAGACAAAATCACTTTAAATAGAACCAATACCTCATCTACCTATGGAAGCTTCTTGTGATTAATTATTTACTGAACAATCCATCTCCTTGCAATTTGTGTCTAATCACCAAGGATAACATAACTTCTACAGAGCTAACATATGCTTGTTCAAAATTCAAAACTCTTTATCAAATAGTTATATCAACAATATCATGATGAAAAAAGTGTTGGAAGGCCACAAAAGAAGTCTGAGAAGCTTTTTTAGAATACAAGAAGGTAAGCAGTTTTAAACAGTTTGACAGGCTATGTTTTACTCTGCTCTACTGTGATTCCAGTTTTGTCAGCCTTACATAATAATGGCAACTGTCTTACAGCTGTGTAAAACTGATGTTGGCAGTTCTCCAGAAATGTATTCAGAGTTTTAAGGCATTCATCTAACTGTTTAAAAGGGATGCAAAAATCTCTCTGAAAACAATAGCATATCAAGTAAGAAACATTTGGTCTAATGTTGACTGGCAGGAGGAGAATCAAACTGGATGGAAGTGTCTGGAGTTCTCTCTTTTCTTACTCAAATAGAATAGACAAATTGTGAAAAACAAATTGTGACAATTCTGAAAACACATGATTTCATGAAAATTGGATAGATAAGAAATAAGTTTTGATGGAGATTCAGACTATGTATATCATTGAAAAGTAGAATATATTCAGGGATCAATTTAAGAACCAAAACAGACTTCCGCTAATAAATCATAAAATATACACGAAGACAGTGAGGCGAGGAAAAAATTTTCAGATTCTGCTTTATGAATGTTAGTGACAAGCTAAAAAAAATACAACTCTGAAATCTGCTAATAAAGCAACATGTAAAACAGACTCCCAAGCTCAAGTCCAATACACTTTTTTTTTTAAATTGACTTCTCAAAACACTGTTAGAAATCACACAACTATATGTATTTTATATTCTACTGCACATAGCAAAAAACATCATCTCATTGAATTTGAATGTAAATTTTAATAAATGTTAGCGAAGTCAAGAATGCACCATGGCTACTAATTCTTTATAGCAATATTCAGTGAAGTGATGTTTTTTTTCTAGTGGGGCCAAATTTGGCTCTGAAAATTACAATAAATATCATGTTCTGCTAGGGAATCTCTGATCATATTTTTCACAGAATCACAGAATTTTCAAGGTTGGAAAAGACCTAAAAGATCATCTAGTCCAACCATTACCAATACTTCCCAGCTAAACCATATTCCTCAACACAACATCCGAACATTTCTTGAACACTCCCATGGTCGGTGACTCCACCACCTCCCTGGGCAGTGCATTCCAGTGCCTGACCACCCTTTTCGAGAAGTAATATTTCCTAATGTCCAGCCTGAATCTCCCCTGGCGCAGCTTAAGTCCATTCCCTCTAGTTCTATCACTAATTATACGAGAGAAGAGGCCGACCCCCAGCTCACTACAACCTCCCTTCAGGAAGTTATAGAGAGCAATGAGGTCTCCCCTGAGCCTCCTCTTTTCCAGGCTGAACAATCCCAGCTCCCTCAGCCGCTCCTCGTAAGGCCTGTGCTCCAGACCCCTCACCAGCTTCGTAGCCCTCCTCTGAACACGTTCCAGGGCCTTAATGTCTTTCTTACAGTGAGGGGCTCAAAACTGAACACAATACTCGAGGTGCGGCCTCACCAGTGCCAAGTACAGGGGGACAATGACCTCCCTGTTCCTGCTAGTAACACTGTTTTTGATGCAAGCCAGGATGCCGTTAGCCTTCTTGGCCACCCGGGCACACTGTCGGCTCATGTTCAGCCAAGCATCAATCAGTACCCACAGGTCTGTTTCCTCAACACAGTCCTCCAGCCACTCCGCCCCAAGCCTATAGCTCTGCCTGGGGTTGCTGTGGCCAAAGTGCAGGATTCGGCATTTGGTCTTGTTAAACCTCATCCCGTTGGCTTCGGCCCAGCTCTCCAGCCTATCCAGATCCCTCTGTAGGGCCTCGCTACCCTCAGGCAGATCGACACTCCCAGCCAATTTGGTGTCATCTGCGAACTTAGTGAGGGCGCACTCAATGCCCTCATCCAGGTCATCAATAAAGATGTTGAAAAGGACAGGCCCCAGTACCGACCCCTGGGGGACTCCACTCGTGAGTGGTCTCCAACTGGATTTGACTCCATTTACCACCACTCTCTGGGCCCGGCCCTCCAGCCAGCTCCTTACCCAGCCGAGAGTGTACCCATCCAAGCCACGGGCTGCCAGCTTTTGCAGGAGGATAGCATGGGAGACAGTGTCAAAGGCTTTGCTGAAGTCTAAGTAGACCACATCAACAGACTTTCCTTCATCCAGCAGACGGGTCACAGGATCATAGAAGGAGATCAGATTGGTCAAGCAGGACCTGCCCTTCATGAACCCATGCTGGCTAGGTCTGACCTCCTTTTCCTTGAGAATGTGAGTAGAATACGGTATCATACAATAGAAAAAAGGTAAAAATAGAATTTTTATGTTTCAAGCTGTCCTTGAAGACCTAGTCTAATGAAATACCATTGCCAGTTCTAAAATGAAACAGATATATTGTTTTAAATGTTTTGTGTACATTAATGAACAATTATGAAGAAATGAATGACAGAGTAAAAAGTAATTCTAGACCTGAGGAATATAAACTTTCAAAAAAGCTGTGATTATATATTTATAATTTATATTGTATTATATTATATATTTATAACCAATGTTGCTTCACAAATTTGTTAACATCAGATGTTGCTTTTTGGTGGAGAAAAAAGATCTCTCTTAAAAAAAGTAATCTTTAAAAAAGAAACCGAGAATAGTGAATTTAAGTGTACTAATTCTGAAGTCTACTCTTTAGTCTAAGGCTTCATTTTTTTCATGTGAGCCCTCCTTAATAAAACATATTTTTCTGTTGGCTTCAATAGAAACTCTTATGTATATTTTGCTTAATATATAAAGAACATACAACTGAATCAGTTACTCTATAAGTCAAATCAAAATAAATTCTGAAACAAAGATTTACCAGCATTTTCAGAGCAAAATTATTTTTCTTCATTGTGTTGTTTTTGGAAAAAGTACAGTCTATACCTTAATAACTGAATTTTTGCAGATTGCAAAAATTAAAAAACTGTATTTTTTTTAGTACGTATATTTGTGAGTGATATGAAGTCTCATAAGCATAAAGAAAAGCTATTTCAAATCCAGGTGCAACATGTGGGTTTAGTGTGTCATATTTTATTTTGTTTTATTTTATTTGTCTAGGTATTAAGGCCATGGTCTATTAGATTTTATTTATTTTCTTTCATTCATAGGTGACATACAGAGAAAACAGTTGTGGTGTAACAAACAAATGGACAATGCAGCAAACTGTCAGATGTTAGTGAACATTGAGTTTATCCATCAAAAAGAACACCTAAATGTAAAATGCAATACAGAAACTGCCTTAAAGTGTTAGCTATTAACTAAAGTTGATGTAATACAAGAAGACATAGCAACAGCATGAATAAAGGAGTTAAGACTAAAATGTTAGGCTATGATACTGATGCAGCAGTGGTTTTAATACATAGAGATATATGGAGGTAGATATTACTAAAAATTCACGTTATATTTAACAGAGTAAATATATATTATTATTTATTTATTTATTTTTTTTTTTCTGAGGCATTTGAGTGAGACATGGTGGCTTGTAAATCGGGATTCAAAGTATTTGAAATACTGTCTGCAACAATGATAGTTTTCTTCATCTACCAGAGATTTTTTTATTGTATTCTATACTTAATCATGTGTGATTGTGAACTGTGACAATAAAAAAAGAATTCAAAAACTGCAAGAAATATAATTGTCTAAATGAAGAGGAAAGAATATTGCTTCATCAACGTACCTTCAATTTACCAAGAGAGAACGAGAGAAAGAGAACAGTTAAATAAGAAGAAAATGAGAAAAAAATGTTTCAAACATTGATTACATGTGCTATATACTGCCATTCTAGACCACTGTATACTTTTCTTACTAAAAATGCCACTTCAAAGGTAAATGGATAGGACACAGATGTAAGTTATTCTAATATCCTCAAAAACATAGTGATTTTTTAGCTGCTTCCCAGGAGATGTTTTAATTTTTCAGCCACCTAAGTTTTTGACAGTGCTGAACATAACTTCCATTTGCAGATTTAATGAGAGGATTTTAGTCTCACTAGCTGTGCCAAGTGATTCAGTGGACTTGCATGAAATTATTACATGAATAAAAACTATACAGCTGTACTTCTCCTCTTTCTACCTTAAATTCTGATGGAGATGGATCCAACCCTGTCAGCACTGCACTAGTAAGCAATTTTGCTCAACGTACCCCTATCAAGCATCTAACCTTTCTTCCTCTTCCATTTCCACTTTTCCCTTTCCATGTCTCCTTCCTTCCATTTCTCTCTTTTTATCTCCTTTCCTTTTTCCTTTCTGCCTCACATCCTTTTTCTCTATCACTCTTATGGCTCCCCTCCTATACCTAACACTATATACCTGATAAAATCAGAAAAAAAAACCCATACTGCCTGTAATATGTCTTCTGCGAGAGTACCTTGACTGAAACTCACACAGTCAGTAACATGCTTGATTACATTTTATCAGTTCATTAAAACGTGTTCAACTGAAACCTATCAATGGGACATTAAACAGCTAAGTTTGTATTCTGTTTTAATTTTTTTTTTCTGTATTCCTGCTTCTGACTTAGAGTTGAAAGATCTCACGAGTAAAAGAAAGGAGAAATCTCCGTTTGGTCTAGGTATTCTCTAGGCCAGGGTATAAAAGTCTTTCAACATATGCCACATCTGCACCTTCATGTTTTAAGCTTTTTGACTAAGATGGTAAGCAAGACTGTGAAATCCTATTTTAGATATGCTCCTATCTCCACTATGGCAACTTTCACTAATTCTCAGGTGTTAACTACACTGGATGGCAAAATTGTTGAAAACTATCAACTGAGAGAAAAACTGATTTCCCTTACAGCCTTCACTTTCAATGTATAGCAGGTGATTATTATTTGAAGTATATCTTGAATTTCATGTTGTGTATATCAAGTGTATTGTTTCTACTCCTGATCAAGATCAATAACACGCATAATATTGTAAACGACACAAAGAATGCCTTTCCCAAAGAGTGAAAAATGAGCACTAGATCAGGAAAACACAATATGCACTAAAACCCTCAGGTTTTTTTTTTCATAAATATAAAAATCTGTTTTTGTGTGTATCACAGGAGCAGTGTGAATCTTCAAGGGAGATTTTAATGAGGAAAATCTAGCAGAAGAAAAGCGTAATACTTTTCACCTGGGCCTTTTTCTGAGTTGTTATTCCTGCAAGGTATTTCTCAACAACCTTAAATATTTCCCATCCCCAGTATTGAATCACTTGACTTTTGTTTAAAAAATATCTGCATCTTTCTGGAAGGATTCAGAAATACAACGCTGACAATTTATTTAATCACATTCAATTATCAAATATTGAAAACATCGAATCAACAACTTCCTAACATGGTACAAAACACAAATATTTTAGTTAATTACTTTGGAAAAACAAATCTAACAATACTGTAACTGACTGTCAGTATTTCTGAAAATATTTATGACAAATTACTTGATCCAAAGTAGCAGCATTCCCATATCCATTTTATGAACAAAATTCTTTACGTCTGAAAATGGGAGTCACTGGAAGATAACCAAGTCGTATGAGTGTCTGATTTGGGTGAAGGGCATAGGAAAAGTGAAAACTCCTCACAAAATTGTTGCAGTTGGAAGGGACCTCTGGAGGTCATCAGCCCCCATGTTGTAGCTTTCTCTTATACATAGTTAATTTTTCTCATAGCATCTGGCATGTTGCCAAGTTTTGTAGTTAGGACAAAAAACAATGACAACACACCAGTGTTTTACTTATGGCTGAACAGTGCTGTACAGACCAAGGACATTTCAAGTTTTAAGCCACTCATACTGTCCTGTCAGTGAGGGTGTTGGGAGGGGGGACAAGGAGCTGGGAAAGGACACAACCAGGACAGCTGCTGTGTCTGTACAAGCAGATATTCCTTACCATTTCACATTGTGCAGAACAATTAAGATGGGGGAAACTGGCTAGGGGATCAGCTGCTACTCAGGGACTGTCAGTGTATGAGGTCAGCAAATGATAAGCAATTCCACTGTGCATCACGTTTTACATAAGTATACAATTTCAAAGATTATTGTTATTAATAGTTATATTACTGATACTACTATTGTTGTTATTATTATTTCCCCTTCATTTTTTAATTCTATTAAACTGTCTTTAATATTTTAGGTTAAATGTAATAATAACCCAAGATTTAGTGCCTTTAAAACACAGAGATCTTCCCAGCTTTAATTCCATTATACTCTCCATTTTGTCTCTAATAAAGTGCAAAGGAAAAAAAAAAAAAAAAAGTAGTTTAGAAAATGAGCATGTACCAATAAAATATAATAGCCCAAGATTCTCTTGCTACCAAATACACTATTGTTTTTCATATAGACGTCTTATATGCCACAGAATAATATCAACTACAAAAGTTCCTAACAGTGTACCAGTGGATCTCATAATCCTTAGGTGACTGGAGAAGAATTAGTTTTAGACTTAAGATTAGAAGCCAGAATTTTAAAATAACAAAAATTTATCAGCAGTTACCAAGGTAAAAAAATTTACTTTTCCATTAGTCCTGGTTCATACATACTCCTGATAGTAAAAATTTGTATATGTCAGCAGTTTGCAAAATCCAATTCAACTCATTATGTGTGCCACATGATTCTCAGGAATTGTACTTTGGGAACTGGACCCAGGGCTATTACATCCCAGTTCTATGAGGAACCCTTGTAATGTCTGTACCTATTTCACTATGCCATTCTTCCACATAGAGGAAAATCATCAACCAGGAGAAACACACTTTTGCACATGAATAGAAACTCTGTTAATGATCTCACTGTGAAGTTGTTTTTCAGATGCAAGTTTAAATATAATGTTTCTAAAACAAAGGATCTTCTTGTCTTTTATATTACCTGGCTCTAGTATTGCTATCCTAGCTAAGCCATTCTTGGCAGCTTACTTTCACATTCCTGTGACAGTCACCAACAATAATCTTCACTTTTTTTAAAAGACCTTCTTTGTGGAATTGTTTTCTTAAACTAGCCCCTGTAGTTGCTTTGAACCTCTGTGTATGAATCTCGCTAAGACATAAGGTTAAATAACAATTCCAAAACCAGTAACACTTAGATAATACATGTCAGTATGAACAATTCTTTGTGATTCGACTTCTGCTACTCTTTCATTTACATATTATATTATTTATTTTATTGCCTTCGCATAGGACAGGGATTCAGTCTTAATTCAAATATATAACCAATACAGGAGGTAAGACTTCTACTAAATCTTAATAGTACAGGTAAAGGATATCCTGAAATATAAAGTGAGCTTCTTGATCCAAAGAAATATAATACTTTATTTATTTATTCTCTTGAAATTTTTCAGAATGACGAAACTGAAGACAGATAGGAACATAAATGATGAGTGTTCTCATTTTAATATTCCAAATAATGTCAGATAAGATAATCTGTACCTTAAATTTAGATGAACATAAGTGAAAAAATAATAATAATAATTCATTTAATAATATTGCTATTCATTTTGGAGCAGCTTTCATAAATATTTATCAGGAGTTCATTCTTCCCAAGAATACACATTTAGCTTTGCTAACATTAGAAATATTTTCCTTACTTCTTTTTTTCTTTGAAATTCTATGTAAATCAGGTCTCTCAGCTCCTTGTCTCAGGTCTCTGAGCTCTCCTGGATAGAGGGCAGAGTGGGAGATGCTGCCTGAACATTCTTTTGCTATGATTATAACTAATCAAGCTGCTGTCTGATCTGTCTTAAATAGTACTTGTGTTGAACACAATCATGAGAAGAACATTTCATAATTATGTTATCAGTATCATATATATATATATATATAAAATCATATGTACAATATCCATTTCTTGCCTCTGATCTCTTAATACTGTACTGTCATATTTATTTTAGATTCATTATGAGATTTTTTTGTATGGTATTTTCATTCAAGGGGAGACAATATGACCTTTTCTTGTTCGAGAATTTTCTTTTGCTTTGAAGAAAGGACTCCACAAGCAGGGTAAGTGTGTTCTGTAAAAGGTGCTATGGCTTTTCTACATATCATGATTTGGATTCTTAAGATCAGAGCACACTGACAGTATTTCCTTTTAAAAACATTACTTATGCAATATCTTCTCTTATTTGTTTCTTTTCCGGGGCAATACTCTCAAGTCATTTTTAGCTTTTCTAAATAATTTGGCTTTACTTCATAATCTTCATTGTCCTTTTCATATTTGCTTTATGTGCTCCTTTTCCTTACCCAAATATAGACTTTTTTAATTATCCATCACTCTTTCTGCCCTTTACCCATGATTATATATGAATAGTATTATAAATTAATTTCAGAAATGCCAAGTTGTTACTTCCCTAAACTTTTGGTTCTGTATTTCACAAATCTAACATCCAGCACCCCATAATGCTTTCACATAAACACTTTTATTTATTTGATAAAATGGAAGAGATTTTACAGAATGATTAAAGACTATCTCTATCTTGATTTCTGTTCATTTTCTCTCAGAAGATATTTTTAGCCTACATGATTATGCCAACAAACCATTTGCAAGTGTTGTCTTGTTTCCTAAAAAATGTTTTATCACTCCATAAGACAACATATTGTTTTTTATTCCAAGTTGAAATTTCATCAAGCATTAAAGTGCAAACTTCTTCTCTATCTATCTATCTGTTAATTATGTTTCAAAACAAGCTATATACTGATGTTTTGGTTCCTCCCTCAGTGTGCTCTAATTCTTAAAAAAGCTTCTGTGTTTGAATCTGCTACAGTCCTCTTGTATGACCTTAGTCTAGTTTAATGAGCTCCCTGACTGACAGTGGATTACATGGTTTTATTACTAGGTTTCTGGTTTAAATTAATTCTATGTTAGTTGTGACTGGAAGTCATTACTCTCTGACAGCTGTTCTGTGTAACTGCCCATGAGGAATGAGTTATGGGGTTTTATCTATCTACAGTAACTCAATGTGAACAGGTGTCTCCATCATTAAACCACCAATGCCAAATGGAATCCTTCTCAATGTTGTAAAATGTGAAGAGCATCAAAACTGAGTACTCCCTCCCTCCCTTGAAGTGGTCTAGCTGTTTTATCCATGGTTTTTATCCAGACAACATGTGACAATGTGTGCATAATGCTTCCTACCATAAAAATCTTCAAAATATTTGTACGTGCACTGCATTCATTTAAACTTATTAAGTTGAGGAAAAATAAAGTTTGGATCGCTAAATCTGAGAGGGCTTCTGATGAAAGAATATAAATTAAATGTCAATATTTGCCTAAATTTACAACTGTCCCAAGTGGTTTGATCAGAATCTAATAATTGTATTCAATGAGAAATTATTACTACAGTAAAAATTTATGAGGCAAGGAATATGTAAAATTTCTGGTTTTAATTTCCTGTAAAACATGATTTCATTTCAAATTATTTTACAAGCCTTTGATTCTTTGTTATCACAGCTAAGATTCAACATGGCAGTCAGCGCTTTTCTATAGACCTGAAACAGTATTTTACTTCAAAACATGTTCCATCATTCCTTTATTATTCTTTATAGTTTCATGGTATATGAACTAAGAATACAGATTTAATGTCATAGATTTTATCTAACTACTCTTGAAACTCATGGAATGGTGATTAGCTCTGGCATAAGTGTCGAACCCTTTGGCTGTATAGACTGCACTGAAAGAAGAAGAATTTTCCAGGATAGCTTCTATGAAGGTTGCTCCAAAAGTAATTCCTCTTATTTATTTGCATGGAAACTGCAACCAATACAAAAGCACAATTCATCTATTCAGTAGAACAAATTTTCAGCTACAAAGCACACTTTTTCAACATAGTGACCATGATCAGCTATGCATTTTCACCAACCATGAACAAGAACCTTATAACACACTTACAACAATCTGCACCAGCAGAGGTGATCCACTATAATTGTTGCCACTGCTAAAATGCACCACTCACTGTGCTCACATCCACAGTTTGGTCTGCATAAATGTTCAGTAACAGTTGACAAAACATCAATGGGTGCATTTTTTTCTGCATGGAGGAATTAAATTCCACACCTTTGCTTCATATATACTTCCACGTCTGACACCATTTTGTTAGTCTGCCACTCTGCTGCAATCTATAACAGCAACAGGTTGGGATGTGACGGTGGCCATCTTGCCACTTTATACCTAGGAACTGAATTTCCTGGGCAGATCCTTTCACTTTGCTTCGCTTAATAGCAAAACCAGCAGAAAAGTGTTGAAAAAGTTCAAACTCCATCACCTGCCACCAAC
This sequence comes from Perdix hodgsoniae, assembly GCA_035772895.1. Lineage (NCBI taxonomy): Eukaryota > Metazoa > Chordata > Aves > Galliformes > Phasianidae > Perdix > Perdix hodgsoniae. The sequence continues at coordinate 288,261 of JAPSGF010000172.1, forward strand.
ATCTGCCTCTGATGTTATGGAGATCTTGCTCCTGTTTCAACATCTGCTTCTTCATTGAGAGAAGAAAAGGCTCAGGGCACACCTCATTGTGTCCTTCTAATACTTAAAGGGAGCTTATAAAAAGGAAGGGCATCAGCTTTTCACACGGGCAAATAGTGATTCCAATGAGAGCAAAGCTCTGAATATACAAACCAAATGCTAAACTGTCCTCAGTAACTTACTGATACGCTATGTTTTGCCTCACTTGACACTCAGAATCTGTCCCTCTTTAGCTGTTCTCATGACTCTGTGAAGGTCCTGTGATTTTTAAGCCTCAGTTCAGCTGGGCAGCCAGACACTGGCTCACAGGAAGTAGTAAATCTTACCCAGGTTTTTCTATCTGACAGGTGAGGTTGAAGAAAACACTGCCTGTCCTGCTCTGATACTCCCATAAGCTATCTAAGATCTTCACTTACTTTTGATAATCTCATAATCTTCCTTTGTAATATCATTCATGCCCACATATATGAGAGACAAGGAAGTACAGTCCAAATGATAGACAGTATTTCTACAGAACCATGAAAGCTGGTATCTTTAATAAGTCTAGGAGTTTGTTAAACAAAGTATAGCAACATAACAACAGAGATACTGAACTTCAGAGAAGAAAAAAAAGTAAAAAGAAAAAAAGAAATTGCTAGAGTTGAGACCAAAAAAAAAAAAAGTCTCTAAGCCATGAAATCTTGGTCTGCTCAGACAAACACAAGCAAGAAATAAAAATAATTACATTGTAATCAAAGTATGCTTCAAAATTTTTATGAAGTCATAACCTCAAAACAATATTTTCATTAATAACAGGTGAAAAATAGATAAGGTATAAATAACAGTATATAAGGTTTTTAGAATATTTTGGTGCTACTTTCAATTTATTTAAGCATAAACTGAAAGTACAACTTACCAGCAATAAAGCAATATAACTTAATTTTACCATGCAGTTAAGAAGATATTCTTTGCAGAAAAACTGAATTTGAAAAATGAGTACATAGGCTTGGTAAATTAAGTTATTGCACAGAGCAATGCATTACTTTAAAATCTTTAACTTAAGTCTTTAATTTAAGTCATTCAAACCCCAGCTGCTCTGCTTTAATAATACTTAGTAGTAGTACCAAAGAGCTAAATTAATTTAATACATGGTTTCTGTGTACTCTGATACTACATAGCACACACACTCAAAAAAAAAAAATCTCTACAATATATAAAAAAAAATACATAAAAGCGAAGCAGAAGGATATTAGCTTGTGCCTCTCCTGTCTCTTCTGTGTAATCAAATGTATTCTACTGATAATATAAGGCACCTGAGTACTGATGATATAAGGAACCTGAGTGATGAGAATTATTTATTTCGGCCTCTAAAATTTCAGTGAAATTTAGTGCTTAAGTGAGAGAAGCTGTTTCCTATATATTTTTTATTAGTAACTTTATTCTGATTCTCTTGCAACACTCACCCCTATGATTAGATTGCTTCATTTATTTTCATACAATGCATATCAAGTGAAGTATTATCCCCATTTTACTGAAGAAATTCTATGGTAGAAGTATCTCATTAACTGCAAAAGGATATTATTTGGACATACAGTTTGTAAAAGATTTCTTCATTGGCTAGATTTCTTCAAGGGGGTATTATTTTATAGAATTTTCTGTACTAAAGCCCAGATCTCAGTGAATATATCTGAGTTTGGGAATACAATATACCTGTTAGTCACTGTCCAAGCTCTCAGGTAGAGAAACCAAGAAGAAGAAATGCAAAATAATTGTTATGAAAATTTTAAGTGAAACAGCTTTTATTATTATTATTATTATTATTATTTTTAACACATAATGATTGAAAAGCCGAAGTAAATTAACATGCATTAGTATAATATTTTTCTATCAGGAAATGCTGAGTCCCAGTGATCCAAGTGTTTCAGCAAGATGCATTTCAAAAGCCACATCTTCTTATGTCTCACCTGTTTATATTAGACTTATCTCTAAGAAGTGGTATGAGGATTTTCTTTACACATGAAAAACATATGATGCAAAATGAACAATACATTAAAGGTATTTCAAGATTTATTTGATAAGGAATACCAGCACTGCTTGTGCCATGTAAAAAGTCTTGATGAGACAATATTTGGAACATCTCCACCACATTCAAGAGAAATAATTCTACTCTGTTAGAAATAAGATGACGATTAGGGGAAGGGATATCCTATATAACAAAATACTGACAGAAAGATCTTGCTCAGTGCCCAACTGATGTTGGACTAGAGCATCTCCCCATGAGGAAAGACTAAGTGAACTGAGTCTGTTTAGCCTTGACAAAAGAAGGCTGAGAGGGGATTTGATCCAGGATTATAAATACCTGAGGTCTGGGGGTCATAGTGGCAAGGCCGGACTTTTTCAGTAGTGCGTGGGGACAGGACAAGGGGAAATGGCCAGAAACTAGAGCATAGGAAGTTCCACACGAATGTGCTCAAAAACTTCTTTAGAGTGAGGGTGACAGAGCACTGGAACAAGCTGCCCAGGAGGTTGTGGAGTCTCCTTCTCTGGAGATATTTAAGACCCGCCTGGACACTTACCTGTGCGACCTGGTATAGGGAACCTGCTTTGGCAGGGGAGTTGGACTTGATGATCTCTAGAGGTCCCTTCCAACCCCTACGATTCTGTGATTCTGTGACACCCACTTAATTCCACAGCAAATAAGGAAGCGAGAGTTTGCTACACAGCTTTCTGTTCTATGGATTAAAAGAGCAACCAAGAAGTAGCACTACTGTTACCTTCAGTTATGAATAAAACTAGAGAACAGAGAAAATAATATCTGATATGGTTTTATATGCACTTTCTGATGAAAGAAAATTCCAGACTTTGAGAATCTTGGCTTCCACTATAGACAGTGACATTTCAGATATTGCTGAACAAAATTTTCAGTGTCAAGGATTTTCTCCCCCTGCTCCCCTCTATGCACAAGAGTGTAGATGAGTAAGAGGCAGAGAAGGAATACAGCAAGGCTAACAACCTGAACTAACCAGCATTAAAACAGATAGGATAGGCTTTAGGTAGGCTGGACAACTTTTGCTCAAGAGTTGGTTAGTAATTTGTCTATCTGTGAGAGGTAGTGACTGCCTTTGCATCACTTATTTTCTTTCTTCCTTCTTTTTCTTTTTTTTTTTTTTTTCTTCTTTTTCCACATTTCCCTCCCATGAATTTTGTTACTTTTGCACTAGCTTTCCTCTTCTTCAGTTCCAATTGTAGTGGAGAAAAAAGTGAATGTGTGGTTGTGTCGTTCTTAGCTGCATACTAGGTGTAACAACAAACTAAAAACATATACTTTCAAGAACAAGAAATAAAATGTGTGCATTGTTAATAAAATATAACCTCATCAGAAATAGTTTATTTTTGTAAATATCTTTTCATTTAATTTCTGCGGTAGAGAGAGAGCAATTTAACATCTAATTCTAATTACCATAAATGTATATCAACAAGATATTTCCACGGGCTTCATTTCACAATGCATCCAATTAACAAAGATTGGAAAGACACATGGTGTCACTTCATCAGTGGACAACAGAAGAAACACTGATGTCACCTATCTTGACTTCAGTAAGGCCTTTGAAATGGTATCCCGGAACAAATTGGAAAGATACAGATGGTGGGCAAAGAATTCGCCGTGGGATCGTCTCCAGAGAGAGGTGAACAATGACTCAGTGTAAGGATAGAGATCAGTGATGAGTGGTGTCCCCAAGGACTCGGTGCTGGGACCAGTACTCTTTAATATCTTCAACAGTAACAGTGAAGTGTACTTTCAGCAAGTTTGCTGATGACACCAAGCAATGGGATACGGTTGACACACCTGATGGATAGGATGCCATTCAGAGGGACCTAGACTTGCTTGAGCAGTGGACCTAGGTGAACCTCATGAGGTTCAACCAATCCAAATGGAAGGTCTTTCACCTGGGTCAAGGCAATCCCATTACCAGTACAAGCTTGGAGATGAAAGGATTGGTGGATGGGAAGCTGGACTTGAGCTAGCAATGTGCCCTCACAGCCTAGAAAGCCAACCATATCCTGGGCTGCATCAAAAGAAGCATGGTCAGCAGATAAAGGGAGGTGATCCTGCCCCTCTACTCTGCACTGGTGAGGCCTCACCTGGAGTACTGCGTTCAGATGTGGAGACCTCTGTACAGGAGAGACATGGTGTCAACAGTTTACCAGCCGGTTCAGCCCGGTTCCATGACCAGCGGGGTGGAAGCATCTGCAGATCTGCACCTCTGGAAAAGGGAAACAGGGGACCTCAAAATTATTGAAAACAGTGGCAATGATCTGAGGTTAAACAGACTAATTTACTAAATATACTAGCAGCAAAATATAATGAGAGAGAGAGAGTGTGTATGAAAGGTGGATAGGCCTCACCACAATGCTGAGGTGAGAAGTGCAGTCCAGTTGAGCTGATGAAGAGAAGCAGACAGAGAAGAACAGATGGAGAAGAACGGGCAAAGAAGAGCAGGCGAAGAAGAGAACATCAGGAGACCTTGCCAGAAGTTACATCTCCTCACTGACTGCAAATCCCCCTGGGGAATGTAGTTCTTCTTCTCCAGACAGGCACACAGAACTTGAGCAGCAACAGTCAAACCCCCAGTACATTACATGATGTTATGATGTGGGATACTGATAACCAAAAATCATAAAACCATGACACATGGACCTGTTGAAGTGTGTCACGGCATTAACTAGATCAGTCTATGCCCATGACAGGGGGCAGTAGACCCCTTCCCCCACCCCAACCCCTTCTGGCCCCACAAAATGGGAAGGAAGGAAGGAAGGAAGGAAGGAAGGAAGGAAGGAAGGAAGG
>JAPSGF010000172.1:303513-344872 GCA_035772895.1 Perdix hodgsoniae
ATAAATAAATAAATAAATAAATAAATAAATAAATAAATAAATAAATAAATAAATAAATCTATTTTAGATTTCCAAGTCATTTCTTTAAACTTCTCTCACAATCAGCAAAAAAATATTTTTGTACAGTATTCATACACTGAACAGAAATAGCATATATAAATTTAGTGAAACAGTTCACAAGCATTTACATAAAATCACAAATTTTAAAAACTTCATCTTTTTTTTCACACTTTTTTCCCTTTTTTCTCATTTCATTTCTCAGTCTAAACTAAGAACTGTTAAATAATTGTTCATATGTTATTAAGCTTTACTTTTTGGAAGATGCTCATATAGCAGTACTTTTCATCTACATGTACCCTTGCACTTGCACTAGTCAGGTCATTTTTTTGTGCTGTACCTATCTTTACATGATATGAACTTAGAAAGATATATTCAGACAGACATTCTGCTGCTATGGCAGTTAAGGAATTATACTTTCATTGAGCAGGGAATTGAATGCTTAATTAGCCAAAATTAACCTAAACTGTGCTTTAGATTCAGACGGTATTTGTCTTTGTTTCTTAAGTCTTGATTACTACTGTTTCTTTTCCACCTGTAAACACTGTTCCTTTTCCATGAAGAATTAAAGAAATGGTACTGCTTATGATAGGCATCCGGACTCTCCTATGGAGTGAAAATATGCATAAACCAAATCCCCAGAACCAGGGTCAGTACTGCTCCAAAGTTTCACTGTCCAAAAAGCCCTGGAAAATACCTTATTCTGTACTTAAAAGGATAATACATAAACAAATCATTATTAAGCTTCCTTTTCTTGTTAGTCCCGGTTTAAAATATCTATACTTATCACAATAGACAAAGGAAAGCTTCACACGCAAGCAAAGCAAAAGAAGAAATTTATTCTCTATTTGCCAATAGCAGACAAGTTTGTCCACTTCCAGGAAAGCAGGGTGCGTAAGAGTTAATTTGGAAGACAAGCGCCATAACATGAACATGATCCCTTCTCCTTTCTCTGAGATCTTAGTGCTGTGCATAACGTTATCTGGTACAGTGCATTCCTCTGATCACTTTAAGCCAGATACCTCAACTGTGTTCCCTCCTAACTCTTTGTGCTCTGCCAACACACTCACTGGGAGGGCAAGGTGAGATACAGAATAGTCCTTCACTTTGTGTAAGCATTGATCGGCAATAGCTAAAACATTGTTATTAATGCTGTTTTAATCACAAATCCAAAATGCAGGACCAGACAAGCTGCTATGATGAAATTAAGTCCACTTCAATCAGCCCTACTACAGTTCCCCACAACAAATTTCTGCACAATGTAGGGCACACATTTTCAACTTGCAGCCCAAGGGCTACATGAGACCTGGCACAGCTGGCAATGTGGCCATTCCCTACCCTGTGCCATCCTGGCAGTGAATCTTTCCAGCCAAGTGGCCCAACCTGAACCCAGGCATGCATCCATTCCTCAGCAGCAACCAAAACATCAGTGGCTATTAACACTGTCTGTGCTGAAACTAGAACACAAGGAGAGCACATTGCAGTACTAACTCAAACTATGACAAACATTGCCTGCACACAATCCTGTGAACAGCAAAAAATATGCAGTTATGCTTTCCATTTCAATACAGGAATTTGGGAATAGGTTTCAAGACTAATGAAAAATTTGTCATTTTTTTTGTATCTTTGCAACACAATTTTAGTCAGCATAAATACATTACCTACAAATTTTCAAATGGAATGTATTGGGTTGCAATCAGTTCAACTCAAAAATTGGACCCTGTGTCTCCACCAGATTTTTATAAACCCTCTCTTACCAGAAATATTCCTCACTTAACAATCATGTCTCATTCATGTCACCCCATTCTGGCAGTGTATACATGTGTAAACAAGTGTTTTCAAGGGTGAAGTACAGGACGAGTAAAATTTCATCAACACTGTGACAAAAAGCTTCAGAACATTGCAAGAATTGCAACCACACTGATGCATTAGTTTCACAAAAACAAGGTCATATATCCCCTTAGTTTTATGATTTTGCCACTCCTTTTTTATGTTTTAATTAAAAAAAAAATCTATTGTGTAATCTGATCTGACTAAAAAGAATATGTATCCAAAAGAACTACTGAACAGATGGTGTAATTTTAAGCACTGTTCTACACATGGATGACAATAAAGAAGTGCATTTTCAAGAGCCTATCATAAAAAGAGGTATCTTCTAAAAGTATTTATTAGAATTTTCATTCAGGTAATTGAGACATGGATCACTGTTAAAACAGCCCATCAAGCACACATCACTATAAAGGGTGGTAGCCATTTGTACCACACCCACTATAGAAATTATTGCTTTTCAATAGGACTGCTTTCACTTTTTCTAAAAAATACCGCAATAAATTTTCCTAAACTAGAAAAAAATAAAATATATAGTTATCAAAGCAATATTAGTAGTGAAAATTAAACTGTCATTTTTGCTAACAGCTGACACTCAACTAGGCCTTCTTAAAGTATGAAATATCCTTTATATTTCCCATGTTGCTTCAAGTGTGATTTTCCTCAGTGTTACTCTTGCACTTGATAATAATTTGAAATCATTCTAGTCTCTGATACAACAGGTTTTGATAGCTCTGTAAAAACATTAATATCATTGCTTTGGGCAAGGTGGTAGGTGTAATAACCTGATATAATTCATGTTTAATACCCAAGTGGCAGGGAAGACTTATATTATGTCCTTGATCCAAAGTTCTCAGCTATGCTATATCATCCTCACTCTTGAAAATATTTTTGAAAATTGGTAAGTCCAGTCTAGTCCAAATTCTATAATGTTAAGCAGATATTTTTATTTTTTTATCACTATAAAAATTGTAATTTAAAAGCATAAATCGTAATGTAAAATTAAGCTGCAGAGAAACAGCCTCCTCCACCATGGGCCTCTCAGGCTGCAGTGAACTGCTTATTCCTGGAGCACCTCCTGCTTTCCTTCTGCACTGACCTTAGCTGCAGGACTGTTTCTCTCACATTTCTCACTCTGTCCCAGCTGCCATTCTGTATTGTGCTTTAAAACCACACAAAACATTTCTAAATAATCTTGCTATAAAAAAAAAAGGTGACCAGCTGAACAAGTCTTCAGTAGTTATAGAAATGGATAAGCAAATACACCTATCGAGACAATGCAAAATTTGGTCTTCAGTATTAGATTTCCAATTTAGGTGGCTTGTATATTTATTAAAGATATATATATTTCTTTGTGATAATCACTATCATGGTATCTGTAGTATAAAGCTACTTCTTATCTCAGATTTAAGCGTAGGAGGAAAATAGATTTGTAACAAGGAATAGAAGATAACAAGTTGTGTTAATACCATGGAAATGTAAGTGAAAAAAACTTATGCCTTCACTAAAGTATGGGTGTGCAAGGATTTGTCTATAAACCAGATTAAAAGCTTTTAGTTTTCAAGTTCTTATTCAGAGAAAAATAACTGTAATTTTTTGTAAACAAAATAATTTTCTTCAACTGAGTATTTCATTGCTATTTGTACTTTTGTAATTTTTCTTTGGTTTTGGGGGGAAAAAAATATCTGAATTTGAAATAGTTTAAGATTTTTGTAATAGTGCCAAGCATAAATTTTCTCCACTTGAGACTGGTGTGAATGAAAGCATTACTAGAGCTACTGCTTACTAATGCAGAAGAAATTTATCAGAGTTATCAAGAGTGGTGCAGTACAGGATGGGTAAAAATAGAATAAAGTCTCTGAAACTCTGAAGGACATACTTTTGGCTAGTTAGGGCAACACAAAGTGGGATTCCTTGTGAAATTGCCACCAGACACAAAGGAGCAAATGGGGATTGGGAGATATTTAAAGCTATCTTCTTAGGGTAGCAGAACTCTCAATCCTGACTGACAAAAGTTGGGAAAGGGAGGCAGGAGACCAGCTTTGCTATGTCAGGGCCACTTAACTAAACTAAAACACAGAAACAAAATCCACACAGAGTGGAGGCAGGGATACATATGCTTGTTATACTATAGGGATATTACCTGGGAATGTAGGAAGGGGAGCAACAACGCAAAGGCACAGCAGAAGCTAAACTTGTCCAGAGATGGAAAAAACAAACAAACAAACAAAAAAAACACAAGAGGGGTTCCTTCCAGTACAACATGTGCTGGCTATGTTCATTTGAAGCCCAGAAAGCCAACAGTACCTTGGGCTGTATCAAAAGAGAACTGGCCAGTAGATCAAGCAAAATGATTTTCCATCTCTGCTCTGCTCTTGTGATACTCTACTTGAAATACTGTGTTGAACTCTGGGGCCTCCAATACAAGAGAGACCTAGACCTTTTAGAGGAGGTCCAGAGAAGGCCCACAAAGATGATCAGAGAAATAGGAAAAACTCTTGCATGAAGATAGGCTGAGAGAGTTGGGATTGTTCAGTTCAAAGAAGCAAAGGCTAGAGGGAGACCTTATATCAATCTTCGAAGTATTGAAAGGGGGAGTCTTCAGGAAGACTGAATCCTGATATCCAATCTAAACTTCTCCTGGTGCATCTTGATAATTATTGATAATTTTTATTGATTGATTTTTTTATTGATTATTATTGATAATTATTATTATTATTATTATTATTATTATTATTATTATTATTATTATTATTATTATTATTATTATTATTTTAATAGCATGCAATTTTTATGAGGTACAATCACTTGCTTGAGATAAATTCTAGGGAATGCTTGCTAGTCCACACTTTTTTTGGAGAAGTGCTGGGCTCTGTTAACTTTTGAAAAACAAGGTGAAATTATAGTCAGTCTAAAAGCATAGAAGTAGATTTTGTAAGTAAAATTTAGTTTAATTAATGAATGAATCATTATATCCTTAATAACACCTGTCTAAAAAATTTGTCAGAACATTCTTTATAGGCCCAAATTACCATTTTATTATCTAGTATTACAAATACCTATTTAGTGACAAAATTTATGTTAATTTGCTTAGCAAGAAGAAATTTTATCTTCAAGTATTTAGTGCCTGGATAAATCAGTAAGGATGGCAAAGTTTGCAAAAAGAAAATAAAGTAAAAGGTTCTGCAATTTTGAGACAGTATATGCTTCAGGAAATGTCAACTGAGCTGTAAAATCCCTGAGAAATTTATAAGAGCTAAGAATTTTGCATTTTCAAAAAATTATTTCCTCAGACTTCTAGAGTTTTCAGAGGCCCTTCAAAAGCACAGGTTCTTCACATTATTCAACCTGACTAATATATTATCGCTTCAGTATTTTGCTATTTTTACTTCTGTTAGAGACAGTAATCTTCAGTTTCTTAGTATTGATGTTTTTGTTTGTTTGTTTGTTTTGTGACTTATTCTTCTCTATGATTATTCTATAAAACTAAGAAATAAACAAGATTTTTTGAATCCTCTCTTTTCTTTTTCTTTTTTTTTTTTATTTTTTTTTCCCCTGGAGCCTTAAGATCATTTACATTTCTTTGTTTCATCGGCACTTGATAACATTCTTCAGTTTTCAAAATATAAACTGTTTTTGAGACCTTCATGTATATTGAATATACATGATATCCTGCTGTTTACTGCCTCAGAAGTTTTCAATACTGTGAAAAGAAGAAAATGTCTCTTACTAACTGCTTTTGAAAAATAGCCATCTAAGGTTTTGTAACTCCATTCTTTTTAAGTAGTGCCAAGATGGTGAATGAACATTAACATACTGCTGTGCATTTAAAGAATAAATGTTAAAGCATGTAAGATACACTGAAGAAATCTACATATTGGTTTACAAAATTTTTGTATGCCTGAGTATTGCAAGCCTTCTTCCGTTTCCCATGCTTAATATAAAATTAAAATAGTGCTTCCTCAGAATATTTGATTAGCTCCATTTAATTTCTATGCACAGCAGCATTTTTGTTGAAGTTCCTGTTACACACACAAGCTTAAAAAATCTTGGATAAAAAGAATTGCAATGTTTTCCTAAAGCTTTACTCTCACATAAAAGTAAATTTATTAAATGGAAGTCTAGTAGCCTGTTTTGTTTTCTTGACAAAAATTGTTCAAGCGAGTATTTCAAGTTCTTGAGAGATTCTATAGCAGCCTTCTAGAACTTAAAGGAGGCCTTCAGGAAAGATGGAGAGAAACTGTTTATCAGAGTACCTTACTATCAGTATGGAAAAAGGAGTAATGGCTTTAAACTAAAAGACAGTAGATTTACTTTAAATATTAAGAATAATTTCTTCACTATGATGATGGTGAGATATGGTTGCCCAGGGAAGTTGTAGATGCCTCATCTCTGGTCAAATTGAATAGGACTATGAGCAATGCGATCTAGCAGTTTGCCTTTGTCCATGGCAGAAGGGTTGACACTAGATGATCACAACCCGTTCTACGATTCTATAATTCTATTCAGAATTTTAACTGTATTTTACATTTTTAATTTTACAGTTCTTAAAACACGCTTTGCAACATCTGCTTTCACTGAGGGCATGATGTGACCCTTCAAATTAAAACTAAGAAGTTTCTCCACACAAGATGCAAAAAATAAAATACTTTGTGTCACTGATATCACTATAAAGGAGTACATTATGCTTGCGATCTGCAAATATGTATCAGGCAAAATTTCATAACAACATTTTAATGCTCACACTAGAAGTATTCAATTAAACAACAAAATTAAATCAGTAGAAGCTTGCAGTGCATTAGAGCAGTTTTTAACAGGTACTCCCTCCTCAGCTCTCCTTGTTTTGCCATGATTGCACAACTGATTTATACGGATTAAAGCAAGGTACGTGAAAATTCAATAATTTCTACTGGTTTAGTATCTTATGGCAAGCTATAGATAGACAATATCTGTAGTAACCATGATTTATTTAACCCAGTAAGCTGGAAATAGCAGCCAAGTATTTTCACTCATAGTGCTGTGAATTCTGATGTCCACTCAATATATGTATTTATCATAGAATCATAGAATCACAAGGTTGGAAACAAACTGTAAGATCATCTAGTCCAACCACCCTCCCATTACGATTGCTACCAGAAGCCACTAAACCATATCTCATAGCTCCTCATCTAGATGCCTCTTGAACACTCCACCACCTCCCTTGGCAGGCCATTCCAGTTCCTGATCACTCTCTGAGTTTTTCCTTCTATCTAACCTAAACCTCCTCTGGTACAACTTGCGGCCATTTCCCTGGGTCCTGTTTGTTGCCTGGGAGAAGAGGCCAAATCCCTCTTCACCACAACCTCCTTTCAGGAAGTTGTAGAGTGCAATGAGGTCTCCCCTGAGCCTCCTCCAAACTAAACAGTCCCAGCTCCCTCAGGTGCTCCTCTTAAGACTTGTGCTCCAGACCTCCCACAAGTTTTGTTGGCCTTCTCAGGACATGTTCCAGGGCCACAATGTCTTTTTTTGTAGTGAGGGGCCCAAAACTGAACACAGTACTCAAGGTGCAGCCTCACCAGTGCTGAGTACTGGGGGAAGATTACCTCCCTGCTTCTGCTGGCATCATCAACAGGTAAATCTTAGGAATGTAATGGTACTGTAGTATGTAACAGAGAAAATTTGACATTGAGGCTAAAATGATAAAAACAAAGGATAATAATGTTTGGAAGGGATCTCAAGAGGCCTCATTTCTATTCCCTTTCATTAAACAGCTATTAGAAATTAAAATAAAAAACAGCAACAAAGCTTGATCACTCAGAAAGCCATTTACTGCACTGTCCATTCTGCTGTATTTCTAACTATGATACAGTTAAGGCTGAGACTTCTTTTTAAACTCTGATCATCTAAGAATTCTAAATAAAACAATTTAAGTTGTACAGTTCATGGTGGTACATTAACATCATGGGTCAACATTCTAAACTTGAGACAGATTGCACAGTGTGTAATTTTGGGTGCTACAGAACAAAAAGGACAAAAAGCAAAGAAGAGCTACAAAGATTGTTAAGTATCTAGAAGGAAAGTAGTAGGAGGAGTAGCTGAAGTTCCTTCATTCATTCAGCACAGAGAAGAAGAGACTGAGGGGAAGCCGCAGTACAGCCTACAACTCCTCACAAAAGGGACCGGAGGGGCAGTGCTGAGCTCCTCACTCTGGTGACCAGTGATAGAATCTGAGGGAACAGAAGGAAATTTCATTAAGAGAGATTCAAGTTGGATATCAGGAAAAGGTTCTTCACCAAGGGGTAGCTCGGCACTGGAACAGCCTCCTCAGATTCATGGCAGAGAGTTGTCAGAGTTCAAAAAGCATCTGTACAACTCTCTAAGACATACAGTCTGATTTTTGGGTGATCCTGTGTAGATTCAATGATCTTTATGAGTCCTTATGAGTTCCTACCAACTCAAGATATTCTATAATTTAACAATTAATTAATAATTGATAAGAGTTTATTTGAAAATATAGATTTCTATACCTCCAGTTCACTTCTCCAAATCAAAAATTTAAATCTGTTCTGTTTATGAACAGAGAATATATTATTTGCAAATTATACTTAGGATATGAAAACTTCTGCATAGTGTCAGGAAAAACAAAAAAGAAACCCTAAAAATTAACATAAAATATACAGAATCTAATATACACTGCATTAAATTCACCCCCTGCCTCCCCCACTCCCCTCCCCCTCAAAAACATATATAAATCAAACAAATAAGATTTGTCAATGAAACAATTCAGATTTATAGACAGTGAGTCAAATAATTCCACAAGTGGCAGGAAACAGAAAAACTTTTCCTTTCCTGAGCCCATCATTCACCTAAGAGATTCTCATGCTTTCTATTTTAGTAATAAATGTTGTGAGGTGCCCAGTTTTGTCTTTAATTTTCTTAGAGTTATGAATATAGTGTAAAATTTTTGTCCATTCTCCCTCTCTATTCAGTACAAATACAAATCTTCTGAATTTTAACTATATTCCATGCTTATTCCATGTAGATGTGCCTTTCTCCACTTTTTATTTTAAGTCTATACCCTAACTTTTGGATATATAATTTAATGGATCAAAAGCACTTTAAACTACCCACTGTATCCTCCATATTAAATACAGGAAAAAGTTTTGCAAAAAAAGAGTTAAAACATAATTGTATTGACTTGCAGAAGAAAAACAAGGAGTCATAGTAAGAATGCTGTGAAAGACAAACTGTTTTTCTTCTTTGTCTCAAAGCTTGCTTCATGAGGCTTTTTGGTGATAAGACTTTAACCGACAACTGCTAACCATCTAGGAGGGTGAATGGTGCATGTCACCATGCCACTGTACCTCTGCTTATGATTGCAAAGATAAGCAGAAGCAGGACAAGCAGTCTTTTTCAGGGGTGCTGCTTGAAGGAGCTGACCACTGCAAAAGGCAATAATGCTTGCGCATGGCAACAAGGCACCCCTCCCAGCTGGCTTATCTGTTGGGCCAGGTATGTCACACCTAAACTGAGAGAAAAGAAGAAGAAAAAAAAACACAGAAATGGGGGATAAAAGGCCCTCACTAAACTAGGGACTTTGGAGACAAACTCCCAAAGACACCTTTGACGGAGAATTCCCTGAGGGGAAAACCTCTTCAAAAGAACCCCTGAGGCCTGCTTGCTGTGGAGCTCCCTGGCTTTCTCCCATCCCCCGTGGTGATCAGACAAGTTCCTGAGATCAACGGACCTGCCTCGTACCTCGCTGGATCCACGGTGGTGACTATCTCTTTTGCTCTCTACAGAGACTCCTTGCTTATATTTCCTATCTTTCCTATCGCTCACCTTCCCCATTTCCCTAAAATGGCTAGGACTTGTAATAAACTGGTCGGACCAACATTTGAACTGTTGCTTCTTAATCTCATGCCGGGTATATTTCAAAGAACCTCTTCTCCCTCCTGTAAGTTGGAACAAGACAAATGCTTACAAAGAATCATAGAGTATTTCATGTTGAAAGTGAACACTGAAAGGAACATTGGGTGCAGTTCCTAGCTCCACACAGTCTTACCCAAAATTCAAACTCTATGTCTGAGTGCATTGTCCAAATGCTTCTTGAACTCCAGCAGAACTGGTGCCATGGAGAGCCTGTTACAGTGCCCAGTAACCCTCTCAGGAAAGAACGTTTTCCTAACATTTTCCCTACACAGCTCCATGCCATTTCCTCAGGTCCTCTCACTGTCACCAGACAGAAGAGATCAGAAACTGCCCCTTGACTTCCCTTGTGAGGGATCTGCAGCCATTAATCATAAAACAAACAAACAAACAAGCAAAAAATCTTTCGTAGAAACAAGCAAACAAATGAGTAATTGTTCTTATTATGCAACACACCTTTCAGCAGTCTTGATATAATCATGTAGAAAACTTAAAAACTCCTGGGTAAGGAAGACTTAAAATATTTATACACTTAGACCTTTCTGCTTTCTCAGAAGACCATCAGTTGCAGAACTGATTTGAATTTAATGATCTTAATTCTTATCATTGTCATTAAATCAATTGTAATTGACAGGTCTCAGTCTTAAAGCCATTGTGGCATTGATATTCTGAATGCAGAAGAAATACAATAATGGTTGCCTTTCCTATTAAACACAGCCTCCAGTTTTATGTTGGATTTTTAATTATCTCACAAAATATTCCTTAAAAACCTCACAGTTCTTGTTATACTGCTGTGCTATTACTTTAGTGTATGATCTTATTAATTCCTGAAAGGTTCTATATTTTGTTAGATTAGGATTTAAAAAGTTAACTGATCTCACCCATAGCAAGTCTATACAATTCAACTTAATTTGTATATTGACATGTGTTACCACTTCATGAGGGAATTCTTACATCCATAGTTTGTGTGTGTTCTGAAGAGGATAATAAAATTGCTACTACATATTCTATTGCTATCATTATGCTCAGAATTTAGAAAGAGATTATGATCAAGGGCTGTAAAACAATTTCAAGATGCCATGTTGTTATAAAATGTGCATATGCTGACAGCAGCATCATCTTGCTCCTTTATTTTTTAGAAAAAAATTGTCATCTAGAAAGCACAAGAGTGTGAGAGAAACCTATACAGACAAAAGGCTTACTCATAGTTAACATGCTGCTCCAAAGACTACTTGCCTTGATGCTGTGGTGAGACACTGTGAATCAGTAAAAAACAAAGAAAAATCAAACCGTATGTCTGAGACCATTATCTAAATGCTTCTTGAGCTCTAGAGGCTTGCCCCGGAGAGCCTGTTCCAGTGCCCAACCAACCTCTCCAAAAAGAACTTTCTCCTAACCCTCACCTGACCCTTCTCTGACACAACTCCATAGGATTCCCTCTGGTTCTCTCACTATCACCAGAGAGCACAGCTCAGCGCTGTCCCTCTGCTCCCACCAGGAGGCTTCCCTTCAGTTTTTGTCTTTCCTTGGCTGAACAAGCCAAGGGATTTTAGCCACACTTTGTATGTCTTACCCACTACATCCTTCAATGTCATTTTTGCCCTCCTTTGGACCCTCTCTAATAGCCCTATATCCTTCTTACATTATGCCACTCAAAAACGTAAGAGTGGTTGAGGTGAAGCTGCACTGGCACTGGGTAGACTGAAAATTGTTATCTATCACTTGCTTCTGTGCTCCACTGATGTTCACTGGCATAGATGTAATATGGAGAGTAAATTACTATTTCTCATGGCAGTACCAATAAAGTAGGATGGGGAAGACTCAACGGAGAGTATCCCAGTTCTGAACAATAGGATATGTTGTGTTTATATTATTAATTCTAAAGCAAAGAAAGAGGGACATCTAAAGTAGAGCTCCCACATCTAGACACAGTTTCTGGCAGGAAAATCCTGCCCTTCTTTCTTTTCAGAAACTAAGTATAGACTCAGATAATGTGCCTACTGAAGATAAGTCAGACAGAAGTGGAACTCAACACTCAAGTTAAACACAAAACATAGGAGAGGCATTTCTGTATATTTTCAACAGCAGAAACTACAGTGATCAGCTTACTGCTGGGAACTTTGCAATCCCTATATCTAAAAATGAGTTTGAGGGAGATAAATTGTGGTTGTATGCAAGAGGCATTCTTGTGTTAACCAGCTGATTTACCGACTGCCACAAGCCAATGGGGCTGGATGGAAACCACATGAGGGTGGTGAGACAGCTGGCATGGGTGATAGCCAAGCCACTTTCCATCGTCTATCAGCATTCCTGGTCAACTGGAGAGGTCCCAGGGGATTGCAGGCTTGCCAATGTGATTCCCATGTACAAGAAGAGTTGTAAGGAGGATCCAAGGAACTACAGGCCTGTCACCCTAATCTTAGTGCCAGGAAATGTTATGCAACAGATAATCTTGAGGGAGATTGCATGGCATGTGAAGGAAAACCAAGGGATTGGGCCTAGCCAGCATGGGGTCATGAAGTGCAGGTCCTGCTTGACCTGATTGACCAACCTGATCTCCTTCTATGATCCAGTGACCTGCCTGATGGATGAAAGAAAGACTGTTGATGTAATCTACCTAGACTTCAGCAAAGCTCAACATTGTCTACCACCGTATTCTCCCATATAAGCTGTTAGCCCATGGCTTGTGCAGGTACACTATTTGCTGGGAAAAAAAACTGGCTAGTGGGCTGAGCTCAGGAAGTGGTGGTAAACTGAATTAAATCCAGATGGCAACTGGTCACAAGTGGTGATCCCCAAGGGTCAATACTGGGGCCTGTCCTCTTGAATATCTTTATTTATAAGCTGGATGAGGGCACCCTCAGTAAGTTTGCAGATGGTGTCAAGTTGGGAGGGAGGACATGTCAACCTGCCTGATAGTAGGAAGAACACTACAGTCAGATATGAACAGGTTGCATAGCTCAGTTGAGGTTGTTAGGATGAAATTCAATAGGAACAAGTGCTGGGTTCTGCACTTTGGCCACAACAATCCCAGGCAACACTACAGACTTCTGGAAGAGTAACTGGAAGACTGTGCAGAAGAAACAGACCTTGGGGTATCATTCAGTGTTCAACTGAACATGAGCTAGAAGTGTGCCCAGGTGGCCGAGAAGGCCACTGACATCCTGCTTTATGTCAGAAATAGCGTTGCCAGCAGGAGCAGGGTGGTGATCATCCTGTACTCAGCACTGGTGAGGATGTACATCAAGTACTGTGTTCAGTTTTGGACTCACTACGAGTCCCTGGAGCATGTCTAAAGAAGGGCAATGAAGCTGCTGAGGGGTCTAAAGCAGAAGTCCTGTTAGGAGTGTCTGAGGGAGCTGGGAGTGTTCAGTCTGGAGAAGATAAGGCTAAGGAAAGACCTTATCGATTTCTAGAACTGAGGTTGTGATGAGGTGAGAGTCACCTTCTCCTCCCATGTAACTAGCAATAGGACTAGAGGGAATGGTCTCAGATTGTGTTAGGGGAGATTCGGGTTGGACACTGAGAAATACTTTTTCAAGAGATTATGAACTATTGTTGCACTGGGGGACATGGTTTAGTGAGAAATATTGGTGATAGGCTGATGGCTGGATTGGATGATCTTGGAGGTCTTTTCCAACCTTGGTGATTCTATGATTCTATGAATTATATCTAAATTTGCCGGCTGACAAATGCTCCATGCTCTCAGAGACATTCTCTGACAATAGCTACCCACACAGAAAAGTCGCATACAAAGCCCTTTGGGGTATAAAAGTTTTTGTAATTAAATGCTACATACTAACTCCTCAGATCAGAATTTTTAAAACTCATGAAAAATATATCAGTAAGGTAGTCTTGACGCTTTTCTTCATGCTTCGAGGGAATATATTTTAATGAGGGAGAAAATGTATTTAGGAGCAAACTTCAAAATGCCTCCATGACTGGAGATGTGAATCAAACCTTTTTCAACCAAGTGACAAAATCTTGCTTATGTACAAATTCAAAGCCCAGTCTATCAAGTTGTTCATCATGCACTAATATTTTAGCGTATGTGGAGAAACGCTGAAATAACTGAGGACTTAGAAGAAGGAACTACTTTTACTTGCCAATATGCAAGCATAAGGGCTTTGTATGACAAATCATTTTTAAATTACATTAAGTAAATTAAAATGAGACTGGAAAAAAAATCTCATTTATTTTCATTACAGTCAGAAACAACAACAGAATTGAGTCATGTGAAATTACTATGGCGTAGTATTCAAGCTGCAGCATAATCCCTAAAAGCCAGAGGCATACCACATCTATCTCTGAGAGAAGAAAACATTAAGAAACAGCTAGATTGCACAGATAAGTATATATGTGAAGGAGATTAAAAAAACAAGATTTAGAGGCTTTAAGTCTACCTCAATTCAAAATGTCATGGGCATATGGTGAGAGGTCATTGCAGCATTTCCAGCTGCAGTTCTTTATTCAGAAGTATCTTATTTTGGATATGAAACGTAAAATTGTATTTTCTTCAGCTGACACCAGGAATATTACATTTGAGAAAAGAATGATTGTTCTCTTAGAGAAGCAAGGAAAAAACATTATCATTTCTGAACTCTTATTAGTATCAAAAGCAGACACATCAAAGCACATGCATTATTCTTAGTAGCTGACTACAGACCGAGTGATGCAAGACATTTACAAGGTTGCAGTTTTCCCAGTAACACAGGTCTTCAGTAGTTGAAGATCTAATTGAGTTAGAAAAAGGAAAAGATGGCACATTCCATCATTTAATTTAAAGAGTAGCTTGTGGATAAATTATTTTCTGTATTCTTGATCATGTGTACAGGCTTTTAATGAGTCACATATTTATGAACAGTCTAAATCACTTGGCTAAAACAGAAAATGTTATGCCATCTTAACCTTATGTACCATGTCAGTGGTACATTAGACAGAAATATTATGAATAACTGGAGGATGTAATAGTATATTAGAGTTATGTAAACACACAGTTTTTTCAATTTAACAGTAAAATGAAAATACGTTTAAAAAGAAAAAAAAAGGGGGGGACAGGGAGGGGAACAAGCTAAGAGAAATTCGTTTTCACTACTTTTCCTCATAGAAATCAGGAAGCAAACTATGTTTTTATATCAGCACAAAATTCTGAATTTGGTGAATTTGCAAGAAAAGGGAGAATTATTTTAGGCTCATCTCTTATCAGCCTCCTATCCTACTGTAGGCTATTCACAGTTATCAAGCTTTTATCTAGCTTAAATTATTGAAACACATTTATGTGCCTCTAAAAAAGCTCTAAGTTCTTTCTCATTCTTGTTGATATTATTCAATTTTTAATTACCAACTAAAAACTAGTCAGCAAAATAACCAAAAGCTGTGTGTCCTACTAGCAAAAAAATTCTGAAGAGTAAGCAATCTGAGTTTTTCTCAGTGTTTTGTTATTTTATGAATATTTTTAGCATCAAGACTTGAGAACTTTCTTTTAATCCCCCATATCTGGTTGTATAGGCAACAGAAGATCCAAATTTTAATCCTTATAACCACAAGATATTTGAACGTCCTTTCTCAAATGAGTATTGTAAGATTTAGAATAAGGAGTATGAAACAAATCTCTCACTTCTCTGCTGAAGTTCTTTTGTAGATTATTTTTCATATAATGACTAATCTTTCAGTCATTCTTCTGTGACTCCAGGCAGTTCGCCAGGTATCTGTGTGTTTATATAAACAGTATCAACAAAAGATAGTGGGAGTAAAATAGTGTCATAATTTCAGGTTTTATGCACAGTCCTGGGAGGCAGAAAATGCAGATTTGAAGTAGAGAAAGAATTTGAACCAAAATGTTCACACTATATGTGAGTATTCTGATATTTGAGTTACTGAATTCACTTTCAATATTTTCTATGAAGAGCATGTCAAAAGATGCAGTACATTTCTTTCTTT
The DNA here is from genome assembly GCA_035772895.1 of Perdix hodgsoniae. NCBI lineage: Eukaryota > Metazoa > Chordata > Aves > Galliformes > Phasianidae > Perdix > Perdix hodgsoniae. The sequence continues at coordinate 319,246 of JAPSGF010000172.1, forward strand.
CTTTCTTCTACAGTCATATTCAGACTGTGGAAAAACTGCAGGACCATAGGACCTGACCACCATGTTTCAGACAACCACAGTGTTTCAAACAACTAGTACATCTAGCACAGTGGCATTCAGCAGTACCCATAAGTGAGGCTGGGAAAGAACAGCAAGAGAGGCCCATATGGTTTGTCCCTCCTAAGTCTCTCATCGACTTTTTTCATCTCAGTAAATTTCCTGAACTGAATGAATCATTGTTAATATTATTTTTAAGGTCTTCTGTTCATGCTGAATAAAATAGATACGTAAATATGTTCACTTGTAGAACCCTTTCTTGTTATCAAACAGTGCATAACAAAGAATGAAAGGGAGAATCATAGAATCATAAAATTGCTCAGGTTGGAAAAGACCTTAAAGATTATCAAGTACAACTGCAACCTAACCATACTACCCTAACTCTAACAATCCTCCTCTAAATCATGCCCCTAACTACCACATCCAAACGGTTTTTAAACACATCCAGGAATGGTGGCTCAACCACCTCCCTGGGGAACCTATTCCAGTGCTTAACAACCCTTTCTCTAAATTTTTCCTGATACAAAACCTAAATCTATACTGGCAGAACTTGAGGCCAAATGTTCATTTCAAGCATATTAATTTCAAGTAAGTCATGCAACAGTAACAACAGCACCAAAAAGTTCAGATTTACCAAGTTTAGAAAATTCTTGTTATTAGTTTTAATACAAGAAAAACCAATCTTACTCTAAAGTAATTAGGTGAAATCAATATGAAACACATTTAACTGTTTTAATCAAACTTCAAATGAATCTGCAATATTTCACGCTGAATGTTGCTTCTTTTCTTTTTTCCCACTATGAAAAATGGTATTAATTTTCCAGCTAATTATAATGCATCATAATTCTGAAGTCTTGCATCAAATTTTACTTTCCCTCTATGAATTTTAATTAAACAAGCAACTCGAAGAAGATTACAGCTTTGTGCAGAGGAACACTATAAAGGGATTGGAATAAATTTTCAAAGAACACGGTTACCAAAGACTTCTGAATGTCTTAAGTCATAATGAATCTGCAAAAGCATCAACTATTTTCCTCCTAGAAGTATTTGCTAGATGCGGAAAATATATTAAAATAACATAGTCAGTGACTGACAAAAAAAAAAAAAAAAAGTAATATTATTGGTGAATAGTTTTAATAAGCTTAATTCCTAATGCATTTTAAGTTTTTAGCAGTTGAAGCATATGCTGAAATTGCACAGATGTTTTGCAGATGTAAAGATGTTTTCACGATTACTAAGGTGCTGCCACTGAAATCCAATGCCTTGTATACATTACATATTTTCTGTTGGGATAGAAATTTGTTGTGGTTTAACCTAGAAAGCAGCTAAATACTATACAGTCTTTCACTCAGTCTCTCATGCTTCCAGTCAGGGAGAGAATTGGAGAAAAAGGATAGAACACATAGGATAAAAACTATTTACTAGGACAGAAATATATATATATATATATAATATGTTTACATAACAACTGTTATACAGTGCAATTGCTCACCACCAGTTGACCGATGCCCACCCAGTCCCTGAGTACTGGCTGCCTCCCCACAGTTAAATAGTTTTTTCATGATATCATATGGTACAAAATACCCCCTTAGCCAGCTCAGATCAGCTGTCTTGGTTTTGTTCCCTCCCAGCTCATTGAGCATTCTCAGCCCCTTGCTGACAGGACAGCACAAGCAGCTGAAAAAACATCCTTGGCTCTCTACAGTACTTCTCAATGTATGTTATCAAAACTATTTTTCTCCTAAAGCCAAAACACTGCATCAAAGCAGGCAGTATGAGGAAAATAATTCTGTACCAACTGGAACCAGGACAAAATTGAATACCTTTCTTAATTCAGCCTTCTGTGAGAAAATATTTTTACATCTATCTAAGTTATTCCTAATTGTAAGCATCTCATTTAATGACCAAAAGCATAGGTATCCTACACACTCTGTAGCCAGAAAAGATAGCATGTGAAAAGAAAAAGGAGAGCAAGAGAGCTAGAGAGAAATGCATGTCCATATAATTTTAAGTGCCCAGTGACTAAAACACTGTGTAAGAATTCTATGATTTTGTTCTTGTTTCTTTTTATTATTATTTTTTAATTATTTTTATTTTTATTTTTTAAGTCACAATAGTGAGATTGTATGTAGGATTTTGAGACAAGCAGAGTGTGCAATATTTACTGGAAGTAACTTACTGAAAAGTCCATCTCTTAGGAGAAGGCAAACCTCCAGGGTGGAATGTGCTGGATAATCCATTCCATGATAGTTCCCCAAACAACATGACTTGAAACCTTAGCTGTAATTAAATACCAGGAGAGCCCAGTAGAGTAAGAAAAAAAATAATATGGAGTGTGAAGAAAGGTGGAAGTCCCATGGCTAAATTCCATGATTATCCTGTAGAGACAGTAACTAGATGAAACTGTTAGACCTGATAAACTATCTCATTTTCCTGAGCTAGAACTATTTCACCTGTCTGTCAAAACCATACTTTTGTGCAAATTTTACAAGACCATGGTATGTTTTAAATAGAGTCACACAACCTTCACCTGAAAATAAGAAAAGAGTAAAATTGCTTAAGAGAGAAGGACTTTGGGATTGAAAGGATACCCTCACAGATAAGCTGGGGTCAGTCATCGCACACTAAGTCACATTGAGTGCCTTCCCAGAAAACCTAGAAATGTCTATAGATTTATTTCATAATTTAATGTGATTTCAGATAGCCATACCATTCCTGTTCCTGGTTAATCTGACATGCTTTGCAGACAGTGCATTTATCATCAGCAGTCCAAAAGAATCTGTAATCTGTTGCTTTAGTAAACTGCAAAATTCACTGATAAGCATTGAGTTGACCCATCGTCCAAAATCCTTAAGAGTGTTTGTGATCAAATGCAACTAGAGAATTGGACAAATAGGACAATGTCCTATTTGTGAATCTGTGAACATAACAGCCTGTATACTGAATGCTTCAGGACTTAGAGCACAGAATAGGGATTGCTTTGGATCACTTAGAAGAATCTAAGCCTAGCCAACCCCAGCCCCTCTGATATTTTAGGACAAGCTGTAATGCAAGGGGGTTTCTTTTCTGCCAGACTTCTCTGTCCTTTTCACATGACAAGTAGAGTTAAAAGTTATTTTCATTATAAAAAACAAACAAATTATTAAAGATGTCATTTCTAGTCAGTGTTCTCCCAAGTTACAGAGGAATTTGTTTTGTTCCAGTGATAGAATAGAATGGAACAGAAGCATAAGAAAGGATATGAAATGGAAACAATTGACATTTCAGAAAATTTGAACCTATTTTTATTTAAAGAATAAAGAAAAACACTATAGCTGAAAATACAATACAGAGAATCAAAAGAGTATCTATGTCCCAGCATTATTTGCAAACTGCATCTTAAAAATAAACTACCATGCTTCCTAGTCACAATTTGATGAGGGCAACAACTACCAATTAACATTTATACATTATTGATTTGGGAAGAATGTATTGGTTTTGTAATCATAAATGCTATGATCTGTCTGAATTCTGTGATGTGATAGGCTGGAAAACTTAATGCAAGAGTGAAATTGAACGTCTTTTTGTCTCACCCATTGAGAACTGGCTTGATGAAACAGTTTAGAAAGGTTTGACATTAGGGACTTCTGTCCCTAGTAGGTAAAGATTTTAAAATGTGGATTTTTTTTCACATTTACATTCTACTGCAGACTTTTAATATTCCACTTTTATACATAAAAGGATAAGTTAAGGGCAATGAGTTCAATTATTTTGTTTTAATCTATGTCTTTCATTTTACCCAAAGGGGTATTTAAACTTTGTTTTAAAATATGTATTAAACTAGTCCCCACAAGCACTACTATGAATGAATCATTGACAGAATATATATGAGGCTCAAGAAATTGGACTTGCAGTAATTCAAATATAACATTTAGCTCCAGATTTAAGCATTCTGGGCAAGATTTAAATCTTGAAACATGTATAGTGAAATCCTATTAAGTTCAGCATTTTTGTTCTTCAACCTGCATGTGCCACGTACACACCACAGTCACAGTCTCAGATGTGTGTGCAGTGGTATAATACAAGATAATTTACACTTAATTATTATTTTTTTTTTATTTATAGATAGCTGGGCATTCAAACAGATTTCTTTCTCCCTGTTATAGATTATTACACTTATTAGATTATATAAAGGACAAGGGGTAATGATTTTAATTTAAGGAAAGAAAGATTTGGAACAGTTTACCCAGGGAAGCTGTGGATGCACCATTCCTGGAAGTGTTCAAGGCCAGGCTGGATGTGGCTCTGGGCAACCTGGTCTGGTGGAAAGTGGCAGGAGGTTGAAACTAAATAATCTTTAGAGTCCCTTCCAACCTAAGCCATTCTGTGACTCATCACAGAATGAGACTGACAGACTCATCAATTTTGCTGAAGGGCTTTAGACAGGCAACATTACTGGGTCTTGTTTGTTACTGAACTCATTTTTTTTCCATTAAACCCTGGTACTTTGCATCCAGTGTTGCCAGTTTTCCTGGTTTTCTTTATGTCAGTGCTAGTAAGGCTATGAATGCTACTGTAGTGATTCCATTGAAACAAAAATCCCTTTTGTATCATTCATTTATTTGTTTGTTTGTTTATTTATGGCACTTAATCTTTGCTCTCTGTCACCAAAGACAAATCTCCTGTGTTCCTATACAACTGAGAATAGCAGAGTTGCTACATCTTCCATCACATTGCTCTTCTCCTGTGAGATCCCTCCTTCTTTGGAAATCTTGATCAAAATTTGAATATGGGAATGTATTATATAATACATATAATCACTATTACTGAGATATGACACAGAATATTTTCTGAGATTTTTTTTTCTAATGTTCATCTTACAGCTATCATATGCTAAACTAAATTTCTTTTTTTTTCATTTGATAATTCTATTTTTAAAAACAAAGAAACATTTAAATCTTGAGATAAGTTTGCTGAGGACTTTCCCTCCTCCTCCAATCAATACGTTTTCCTTTTCTCAATGTCATGCATTCTCTGTTGCATTACAGAATCGCAGAAATACAGAATCATATAATCACAGACTTGTAAGAGTTGGATGAAATGTCTAGGGATTATCAAGAAAAAAAACAAGGAAAATCTTTTTATCTCAGTGAGTGGTCAGACACTGCAATGTCTTGCCCAGGGAGGTGAAGTTGCTGTCCCTGGCGATTTTCAAGAGGCATCTGGATGAGGGGCTATGATATATGGTTTAGTAGCTTATGGTAGCAGTAGTAATGGGAGGGTGGTTGGACTAGATGATCTTGTAAGTCCTTTCCAATCTTGTGATTCTATGATTCTATGATAAATCCAACCCTCCTTATAAAGCAAGCTTCCTAGTGTAGGTTACACAGGAATGCATTCAGTCTGGTTTTGAATATCTCCAGAAGATGAAAGACTCCATAACCTCTCTGGACAGTTTGTTCCACTGCAGTCACACTCAAAGTAAAAAATATATATATTTTTCGAATGTTTGTGTAGAACTTCATGTATTCCACTTTATGTTTATTGCCCCTTGTCCTAACACTGGGCACCACTGAAATGAGCCTGGCCCTGTTCTTCAGGCCCTGGCTTCGGACCTCCAACTAGATCCTGTATACAGCTGGTTACAACCTTCTGAGCTCTGTCAGTCAGCCAGCTCTCAATCCTCCTCATTGCATTCACATCCTGCCCACAAGGGGAGAGGTGACCAGATTGGCAAATATCCCCTGTTAGATTAAGGTAAAGTGTTAAGCAGAGATCGACACATGATCATCTGTTTTAATGAGAATCAGTATACTACAATTATATCAAAAATACTGGCATTTTAACAAATGAATCTGTCTCAGCTGTGAGGCTAAACTATGTGACTTTATAGGATGGCACTCTAACACATAAAATCATAAACTGTGAGACTAAACTATGCAGCCTTAAGAAGCTGAAATAAGTCTTGCAGTTACTTAACTTTACGAAAGAAAAAGAACAAAAAGAGAAAGGGAGAGAAATGGAAAAAGAATGAATGAGAGAGAAATGAACAGGGAAAAGGCTGATTACTGGTCCTTTTCAAGTGCACACCTGCACACCGTCCCAAGGCCATAAACAAAACAGTTCATAGTAAAAAGTTTGTCAGAAATAAGTTTGTAGGAAAAACTTTCTGGAAGGAAAGGTGGGCCTGCTTTGAGAGTGAAGGAAGGCTACCTTGCTCTTACAGGATCGCTTACCTCACCGATAATGGCCCTCAATTTGCTGTTATGACAACCACTTCAGCCTGGAAGTGTTCGAGACATACCAAGAATACCCCAGAAAGTCAAAAAGTGTTTTTCATTTGTCTTTTATGCTGTTCACTGTCTATCCCATATTTCCTAAGCTTACCTACAAGTATGTTATGGGAGACAGTGTTAAGGCCTTTCTGAAGTCAATGTACACAACATTGTACTTGCCTTCATTTGCCCAGCCAGTTATGACGTCATAGAAGGCTACCTGATTGGTCAAGCATGATTTTGCCTTTTTGAATCCTGACATCTTTCTCTTCCACTTGCTTGAAGATGATATCCAGAATAAGTTGCACCATCACCTTCCCAGGTGAAGTTAACTGGCCTGTAGCTTCCTGGCTCCTCTTTTTTGCTGTTTTTGAAGACTAGAATGGTATTGGTTAACCCCCAGTCCCCAGGCATCTCTCCCATTCTGCATGACTTTTCAAAGATGGTAGAGAGCATTCAGCAGTCACCTCTGGCAGTTCCCTTAAAACACATGGGTTCATCCCAGGGCTCATTGATTTGTGTGCTTTAAGTTTGCCTGGATAATCTCTGACCAGACTCTCCTTGATCAAGGGGAAGTCTTCCTTTCTTTACACTCTGTCTTACCTCCAGGGTCTGGGATTCCCAAGAGACACTCTTAGCAGGTCTTAGCAGTAAAGACTGAAGCAAAGAGGGCATTCAGTATCACTGCCTTCTCAGTGTCTTCTGAGATGCCCACTTCATTCAGCAGCAGAATCACATTTTCCCCTTGTCTTCTTTTTTGCCACTGACATACTTTAAAAAACCTTTCACATTGTCCTTGACGTCCCTTAACAGATTTAATTACAAGTAGGCCTTCCTTGTATCCCTCCATATCCTGGCAATGTAACTATATTCCCCCCACATATCCACACCTCTTTACCAAATTCCATAGGCTTCCTTCTTTCATTTGAGTTTTTCCAAGAGCTCCTTGCTCATCCATGCAGGCCTCCTGTCACCTTTGCCTGATTTCTTATTCTTAAAGGTGCACAAATCTTGAGCTTGGAATAGGTGCTGTTTGAATGCCAAAAACTCTCTTTGTTCCCCACATCTTCCAGTGCTGTAACCCATGGGATACCTCCAGGCAGGTCCTTAAAGAGGTTGAAGTTGGCTCTCCTGAAGTGCATTTTTTGCTTTGTTACTTCCATGTAATATTCTGAACATTTTAAATTAAGCTATCAATGAAAGCAGCAGCACTTTTTAACACAATAGCTCATTTTGTCTCTTGTGTCTAAACATTGTTACAATCTCAAGAGAAATAAGTAATATGTAAGTCATGGCAGAAAAAAAAAGAAAAAAGAAAAAGAAAAAAAAAGACACTGCTATTGGTTATCTGGTACAACTTCATGCTTAATGCAGGATCTGCTTAGATCAGGGTGATAAGGACATTGCTCAGTTGTGTTTTAAAGCATGTATCTAAACGATTCATCTAAATTTTCTTTGTAATGTATAACTGTTACTTAAGAGTTAAAAGTTACAGTTCTATCTATGAGATTCAGTTTTTGCCCATCTTTTTTCTTTTTCAAAACTCCTAGTTTCTTCTTACATTGAACCTGGCAACAGACTTCAATTAAGTTCACATTTTCAGAATTTCGTGGCATTCTATGAAATTGGGCCCCTCATTGCAAGAAAGACATTGAGGCCCTGGAACGTGTTCAGAGGAGGGCTACGAAGCTGGTGAGGGGCCTGGAGCACAGGCCTTATGAGGAACGGCTGAAGGAGCTGGGATTGTTCAGCCTGGAGAAGAGGAGGCTCAGGGGAGACCTTATAGCTCTCTATAACTTCCTGAAGGGAGGTTGTGGTGAGCTAGGGGTCAGCCTTTTCTCTCGTGTAGACAGTGATAGAACTAGAGGCAATGGTTTCAAACTGCGCCAGGGGAGATTCAGGCTGGACATTAGGAAATATTACTTCTCGGAAAGGGTGGTCAGGCACTGGAATGCACTGCCCAAGGAGGTGGTGGAGTCACTGAACATGGAGGTGTTCAAGAGATGTTTGGATGTTGTGTTGAGGGATATGATTTAGCTGGGGAGTATTGGTGATGGTTGGACTGGGTGATCTTTTAGGTCTTTTCCAACCTTGATAATACTGTGATTCTGTGATTCTGTGATTAATTTTTCACAGTGTCATGAGCCTATACCTTCCTTACTTTTTATATATTGTAATTAATATAGCTTTCCTAGAAAGGAGATGAATAACAATAGAACTGTGAAGCCAGTAGAGATTAGTTTCCTACGTCTTTTTCCTCCAGATTAAAAACAGATTCCCTCAGAGTGGATATATTTTATCCCCAAACACTCATCACTTAAGAAACATTGGTACATCTATCAGTGTTGATATACCAGCATGGTTTAAGTCATGCTGTTCTGTTACTCTCCTAGAACTAATCTCAGCTTCTCAACACTTCTGGCAGTGTAGATGTGGCATCAGGATTTCCTTGCCCTGTACACTGCATAAACCTTGCACATAATAGCACATAATAGCAATTCTCAAATTCAAGCAGAGATGACTGAACAGACTATGCTAAGGATTTTTGTTACAGTTAGGATCTTGTCACAGGTTCCTCCACTTCCTGGGCTGCTGGCAGTCACCCCAACCTTATGCAAATCACGGGCTGTTTCTTGTCAGACTGGGACTAGTGGTGGTGGTGCCACCTTTTCCCTGTGAGGCCCATGCCCAAAGCTAAAGCAAAAACAGGGCAGCAGCAGCAGCCACTGAGCTGTGATGAAGAAATTAAACCAGCAGCACCGATCTGGGGGCTAGGCTTCCACTGATATAACACCTTGCAGTACTCTTACAAAAAGCAGCAAGTGTTAAAAAGTCAGCAAGAAAGCATTAAAAAGATGTTACCATCTCTTCTGAATACACTTTGAAAATATTTCTTTTAGCAGCCACCTAACATGGTCTTTCAGAAAAAGAAATCCTGAAGTACATTTTTCCCATTCATCCAAGAATGGTTAGTTGACAAACTCAGTGACATTTATATCTATGTGGTTTTCCAATTGTCTTGCTTTTTTTCATGCAGCTATTTACATCCATGCTGTGTAGGTTATGAAATGCTACCATGATTATTCTGTAGCATTTTACTCTTCATGCAAGGATGTGACTATGCAAAATGCAAGGTCACTGAGAAGACACAAGTATTCTGATGACATACTCTCTATATTTTCTGTAGTATGCACTACAATTCACTGGTGGGTATATCAATAAAAATTAAAAAAAAAAAAATCATGCAGTAGGTAAAAAGACAGAATAACAAAATCATGGAGGTAGGAATGGACTTTTGGAGATCATCTACTCCAGCCCTCCTGCTAAAGCAGATTCCCTGGAATAGGTCGCACAGCATCCAAATGGGTTTTTAATATCTCCAGAGGAGATACCACCAGTTCGCTGGGCAGCTTCTTCCAATCAAAGAACCACAGAATCACAGAATGGCCTGGATTGGAAGGGACCTCAAGGATCATGAATCTCCAGCCCCCCTGCCACAGGCAGGGCCACCAACATTAACATGTAATGCTAGACAAGGCTGCCCAGGGCCCCATCCAATCTGGCCTTGAACACTTCCAGGGACTGGGCATCCACAACCTCTCTGCGCAGCCTGTGCCAGTATCTCACTGCTCTCTCCATAAAGAATTTCCCCCTGACATCCAACCTAAATCTCCCCTCCCTCAACTTAAAACCATTTCCCCTCATCCTGCAGTTATCTACCCTTTCAAAGAGTTGATTCCCCACCTGTTTCTAGGCTCCCTTTAGGTATTGAAATGCTGCAGTGAGGTCACCCCGCATCTTTCTTTTCTCCAGGCTGAACAAGCCCAGCTCCCTCAGCCTGTCTTCATAGTGGAGGTGCTCCAGTGCCCTGATCACCTTTGTGGCTCTCCTCTGGACCCTCTCCAACAGCTCCCTGTCTTTTTTGTACTGGGGGCTCCACACTTGGACACAGTATTCCAGATGGGGCCTCACAGGAGCAGAGTAGAGGGGAACAATCACCTCCCTGTCCCTGCTGGCTACCCCTGCAGGGTGGAGCCCAGGATACCATTTGCTTTTCGAGCTGCAAGGGCACACTGCCGGCTCATGTTAAGTTTTACATCTATCAAGACCTCCAGGTCCTTCTCCACAGGGCTGCCCTCAAGGACCGCTCCTTCCAGTCTGTATGAATGTCTGGGATTCTTTCATCCCAAGTGCAAAACTCTACACTTTGCCATGTTGAACCTCATCAGGTTCACCCAGGCCCACCTTTCTAGCCTCTTGAGGTCCCTCTGAATGGCATCCCTTCCTTCAACCACGTCGACCGCACCACTCAGCTTGGTGTTGTCAGCAAACTTGCTGAGGGTGCACTCAGTTCCATCATTGATGTCATTGATGTTAAAGAGCACCAGTCCCAAATGTTATGGATTCCATAATCATAGAATCATAGAATCACAAGGTTGGAAACGACCTGTAAGATCATCTAGTCCAACCATCTTCACATTACCACTGCTACCACAAGCACTAAACCGTATCTCACAGCTCCTCATCCAGATGCCTCTTGAACACTGCCAGGGACGGCGACTCCACCACCTCCTTTGGCAGGCCATTCCAGTGCCTGACCACTCTCTGAGAGAAAAAGTTTTTCCTAAACCTCCTCTGATACCACTTGCAGCCATTTCCCTGGGTCCTGTTTGTTGCCTGGGAGAAGAGGCCAAACCCCTCTTCACCACAACCTCCCTTCAGGAAGTTGTAGAGTGCAATGAGGTCTCCCCTGAGCCTCCTCTTCTCCAGACTAAACAATCCCAGTTCCCTCAGCTGTTCCTCATAGGACTCGTGCTCCAGACCTCTCACCAGTTTCGTTGCCCTTCTTTGGGTCTCAATGTCTTCCTTGTAGTGAGGGGCCCAAAACTGAACGCAGTACTCGAGGTGTGGCCTCACCAGTGCTGAGTAGAGAGGGAAGATTACCTCCCTGCTCCTGCTGGCCACACTATTTCTAATGCAGGCCAGGATGCTGTTGGCCCTCTTGGCCACCTGGGCACACTGACAGCTCATGTTCACCTGAGCATCAACCAGCACCCCCAGGTCCCTTTCCTCTTCACAATCATCCAGCCACTTGTCCCCAAGCCTATAATGCTACATGGGGTTGTTGTGGTCAAAGTGCAGGACCCAGCACTTGGCCTTGTTGAACCTCATCCCATTCACCCCAGCCCAGTGATCCAGCTTATCTAAATCCCTCTGAAGGGCTTCCCTACCCTCAGGCAGATCAACACCACCTCCCAACTTGGTGTCATCTGCAAACTTACTGAGGTACACTCAACTCCTTCGTCTAGGTCATCAATAAATATATTAAACAAGATAGGCCCCAGTACCAACCCTGGGGGACACTACTTGAAACTGGTCACCAGCTGGACTTCACTTCATTAACCACTACTCGTTGGGCATGGCCCTCTAGCCAGTTTCTTAACCAAAGGAGTGTATACGTGTCCAGGCCACGGGCAGCCAGTTTCCCCAGAAGCAGCCTGTGAGAGACTGTGCTGAAGTCTAGGTAGACTACATCAATAGCCTTTCCTTCATCTACCAGTCTGGTCACCCAATCATAGAAGGAGATGAAGTTGGTCAAGCACGATCTGCCGTCCATGAACTCGTGCTGGGTTGGCCTGATCCCCTGGACACCATGAACATGCTGTGCGATATCACCCAAGATGATTTGCTCCATAACTTTCCCTGGTACCGAGGTCAGGCTAACAGGCCTATAGTTCCCCGGATCCTCCTTATGGCCCTTCTTGAAGATGGAAGTCACATCAACAAGCCTTCAGTCCTCTGGGACCTCTCCAGTTAACCAGGAGCGCTGGTAGATGGCTGAGAGCAGCTCAGCAATCACCCCCACCAGCTCCCTCAGTACCTGAGGATGTAGGCCATCTGGTCCTATGGACTTGTGACAGTGCAGATGGAGGAGGAGCTCTCTAACTGTCTCCACCTGAATCACTTGGGGTATATTCTGAGTGGTGTCCCAGACTTCCAGACCAGGGCATAAAATGCTTAGAGGATAACTGGTCTGGCTATTAAAGGCAGATGTAAAGAAGGCATTGAGGACCTCAGCCTTTTCCTTGTCCTCAGTGGCCACATTCCCTGCTGCATCGAGTATAGGATGAGAATTATCCTTGGTTCTTCTTTTGTCGTTCATATATTTATAAAAGGATTTTTTTTTATTGTCTTATACTGCAGTGGTCAATCTGAGTTCAAGTTGGGCTTTTGCCTTCCTAACTTCCTCCCTGCATACCTTAGCTACTCCCTTGTAATCTTCCCAAGTAGCCTGTCCCTTCTTCCAGAGGACGTAGACTCTCTTTTTCTCCCTGAGTCTCAACAGTAGTTCCTGGCTCATCCACACTGGTTGTCTACCCCTACGGCTCACCTTAGGGCACTCAGAGACAGCTTGTTCTTGCTCCTTTAAGATTTCTGTCTTGAGGAGCATCCAGGCTTCCTGGACCCCTTTATCCTTAGGAAGCGAACTACTGGTTTCATAATTCCATATGCATTCCATATGTATTCCATATATAGTTCCATAATTGCCAGTTCCAATGTTATGTCATCCTCAAAGTAAAGAAGCTTTTTCTCATGTTCGTATGGAACTTCCTGTATTCTGTTTTGTGACCTTGTCCGGTTGCTGAGCAGAGGACTGAGTAAAGGAGGAGGTGAGCCTCCTTCAACCTGCTGGCTACATTCTTTTTAATGTCCTCCAGAGTACCATTAGCCTTCTACACAAAGGCACTCTTCAGGCTCATGTCAATCTGTTATCTACTAGGACACCTAGGTCCTTCTTTGCAGAGCTTCTTTCCAGCAGGTTAGCCCCTAACCTGTTTTCACACGTGTTTATTCACCTCCATATGTAGGATTCTACACTTGTCCTTGCTAAACTTCATCAGGTTTCTTTCCACCCAAGATGACTGCATACCTTACATTAGATTTATTCAAGGAAGGAACCAGGGAAGCAATTAGACAGGATAGTAAGATAGGAGTTAAATTAATTTTTTGCATCTGTCTTCACTATCAAGTGCTATAGGGAAATCACTCTTCCAAGGGCACTTTGCATGTGAAATTATACTATGGCCTTAACGAAATGATAGTCTCGAAGGAGGAAGTTATAAAGCAACTTAAAAACTTAAGTGTACTAAATCACTAAAACCAGATAATATTCATCTGAGGGTTGTGAAGGAAATTAAGTGTGAAATAGAGAAGTTACTGGCAAAGACATGCAATGTATCATTAAAAAAGAAATAAACCACAGGCTAAAAATAACTGAGGTGGTCATTGGCTTTGGAAAAACCTGTACTTTGTATACTTTTCTCGTGATACCTAGGGGAATCAGTGAGTTGCACAAGTACTTCAGTATAAACCCAGTGTCTCACTCCAATTTATAGGAGGAAGAGAAGGTTCTTTGATATCTGTATGCCCAGCGTGAGATTAAGAAACAGTAGCTCAGATGTTGGTCCGATCAGTTTATTACAGATCTTAATCAGGAAGATGGGAAAGGGGAGGACGGGCACTATTACAAATTAGGGTGATGGGGAAGGGAAGGAGGGCGATAGAAAAGATAGGAAAGAAGCAAGGAGTCTTTGTAGGAAACAAGAGGGAGATAGTCACCACTGTGGATCCAGTGTGGTTCATAGTTCAGTCATTGATCTTCAGTAGTGGTGAGTCATCAGGCATTGTTGTTCCATTGACAACAACAACAACTTTTCAATGTAGTACAAAGTTATTTATAAGTCCAAAGTGGTCAAGTCAGCTCTCCTTAGAGTGGCAGCTTCTGGCTCTGGAATCTCAGCAGAAACTACTTTTTTTCCCATCTTCCGAGCCTTGCCAGCAGATAAGAGGGAGCAGGTATGCCCACCTGCATCCTGTTTTTTACAGAACATGATGGTATAATTCCTGAATTTTCCCATAACAAACTGGAGCTATTTAGTCACAGGCCAGATCTTCCACCAGTAAACACTGAGCACTCTTTTCCAGAGTCAAGCAGCTCTGGAGGAAGGTGCTTTCAATTGTTTCCAAAGTGATGTTGATTGTCACACAGTAGCACTCACCACTCGCCTCCTCAATAAATCAGTTAGAGTCTTACCACAAGAAATACCTCAGGAAGCAAGCTTTCAATCAGAAAACAAAGAAGGATTGTCACACCCAGACATATTACCCAAGACAGACATGTTAGCCAGGAAAGGCAGACTATGGACTGAGATGATGCATAGCTGAAGGATGGGAAAAAAATGTTTTCTTCTAATTGAATTTTGATCCCTTAGATTAAATCAGTTCTTAGCAATGTGTACATAACGTACAGTTTGATTAAGCTCATCTTAGTGTAGAGATACTAAACAAATAATGTGAAGAATCAGAAAATCATCTAATAATAAATAATCCCTCAGAGAAAAATGTTTATCTATCATACTAGAATAACAATAATAATAATAATAATTAAAAAAAAATCAAATGAAACAAAACAATGCACATGCACAAAAAAAAAAAAAATACAAAGCAGAAAAACCTATATGACTACCCTCAAGCTTATTTGAAATAAATTACTAGTTAAGAATTCAAAACTACTGATCTACAGTTGAATATGAACAGAGATGAATCAGATTTTGGACAGTTTGCTAGCTAAAAAATGTATTTCTATTTTATTCTATGTATTCAAAAGCTCAGGCTGTATTCCTATGTGATTTTAACTATTCTTTTTGTTTGTTTTAGTTTGTTTTTTTCCCTGTCTTAGTCTGAAAATCCACTTTTCGTGGAGATCCACTTTTTCATGGAGGTTCAAGCATGGAACAGATTGCATGTAGAGGATATACAGTCTCCATCACTGCTTTTCAAGACTCAACAGTATTTTCAAGACCCTGAGCAAGCTGGTTTGACCCTGGAGCTGACCCTGCTTTGAGCAATACCTTCTGAGGTCCAGTCCAAGCTATGATCCAGTCATATGATTATATTAAAAGGTTTTGTTTTGTTTTCCTACATTCATATCTTCACATTTTTATCAAGATTATTCATAGAAATGTGTTCACATTCACAGTGGTTGTTACTGAGTCTTTTCTGATGTTAAATTTTACTAATAAAATAAGAAGTTGTCTTTTATCTTGAATTAGAAGCAGTAAAGTGGGAAAATAAGTGATATGTTAGAAGTAAATGGTATGGCTACTCAGATTTCTCTCTTCCAGTTTCAGGAAAACAAAAGTAAAATGTTTCTGATTTGTGAAATTTCAAAATATTTTTTTACTCAGATCAGCATTATCAATAATTCAGTTTTATGACATCATGTTTTGCTGTTATATTCTTTATCTAGAAGAGCAGGTCTTATTTATTTATTTATTTTTAACTTATTTCTGGGAGACATTATAGTGCAGTGCTGTCTGACTACCTTTTGTTGTTGTTACTTTTTTAGATGAATGCTCAATTAAAACTCGCAGAAAGAAATCTGAGTTTTCCAAGAAACATATTTTGGCATGAGTTAGAGTGCACTGGTTAAACAGATATGTTGGAATTGTCAAAATGAAATCTGAAGTCTTTTTTTCAAAGAGTAGTTCAAATTGTACCACTTCTTCTGCCAGTGAAAAAATATGCCCTCTAATGTGAAAGTTGTCCAACATTCTTGATGTAAAAATATAAGAAGATTAATAATAATATTCTTTTTATTCATTCTTTCATTCTTTTTCATTTATTTACATTCTTATTTTTCTTTCATTCTTAATAATAATATAGAAAGATACTAAGATAAGAAGATAAAGGTGTCCAGGTATTTAAAAATCTCCATTTTCTGCTATTTTTTCCTTAGCTTTTCTGTATAGTTTGTAATTCTCTCTTTTGCAACCACATTGTGTACATTTATTTTAACTGCTCTTTAAATAATCTTTTCTAAATAATCATTTTATACAGAAGAATACATAATAGGTGTACAATGGTCTAGATTTTGTTTCCTCCATTTTGAAAATTCATTTTTATAAGCTCAAAGGAAATTCAAAAGATTACCAAAATAAATACAGAATTATTTCCGTTCACTTTTCCATTATTTGAAGTGCTCATATTTGCAGTAGATTAGAGAATCAAGGCAAAATCTTACAGTTTAATGCTTTGGTTTCTCAAAGAATAAAATATTCATGGAGAAGGTTTGTTTTTTTAAAATTAATTTTTCCTTCCCTGGGATTATTTCTAAGTGCTATAGCATATATTTCTACTCTGTAATTTAATTAACCACCTTATTTTAAAAAGAAAATTTTGTGTGTGCCATAAGGAGATAATGTTATTAAGTCAATTTTACAGTCCTGACCCACAGCCGAATAAACTCTATTGAAAAGATTCTTAGCTTCTGGTGATCTGTATCTTAGAGATCTGTCCCATAGTGATAGTTGCCATGCTGTATAATCTAATTCACAGATATTTAGGGGATATAAGATATGTGCCTTGGGAAAGGGATTGACATGTTTTTCTTTTATTTTCCCTCCTTTGATTTGTAGGCAGACAGGTTTCATTCATTCATTTTGAATCATTTTGTTTTTCTGTTGTTTGGTGATTATTTTGGGAAAGGATTTCTAAACAAAGTGATATCTAGAAATACATAATTTTAGAAGTTTCCTATCCTTTTTTCTCTTTCCTTTCTGATGTGTCTCTCAATGCAACAGATGTTTTGCATAATCATACCACAAAGAATGAATGTATGGAAAAAAAAAAAAATTAAAACTTATCTTTTGTATGATTTTTTTTTTTTTCCCACTAGGCATTTTTTTGTTGATGCTCTTAGCAGAGTAATGGATAGCTATGCTCTTCAAAGTCCCCCTTCAGCTGGAATTTAAAATAGAAGCAATTACCATTTATGGCAACCACCACTGACAACCATGTGGGAATGCATTAGAGACACTCTTGTTATTAGGCAAAAAGAGAATGTTACTGCTAATACTTTTCTGCTGTAGCACAGAAGACAGTTTCTTATCAGCATTCAGTGTGTAACAAAATATGAAACAAAGCTTTGGGAAGAGTAACTGCATTGTGTTTCAGCTACTAAAGGCAGTTAACTCCATTAGCTTTTGGGATAACGTTAGAATAGTTGCTAAAAAAGTTTGTAGTGTATGACAATATATATCATTTTAGATGTATATATTTATGAATTATAGTGAGTATTTGTTTAGCCTGTTCATCACACATGAGAAACACACAATGGAACAACCCTAATTGCAGATGGTTGAAAAACCACTACACTGATGCACTAAATATGATTTTATCTAAATATAAAAATCGGAAGGGAAATATAATTACAGAAACAAGTAATTAGATTAGCATACAAATGATCAGAAGGATATGTAGATATTACACAAGGATTTTTTTTTAAATTATTTTGTTTCGGTTTAGTTGTGGTGTAACACTTTTAGTCCTTGCATTCTTGAGGCTTGTTTTTATTAATTAGGACCATGAGTGTTTGCATTACTGTAAATGGACCAGTAATTACTTTCTGTTGTATTTCAATGAAATAATTGAAATATTAAGTGACATAAAGTAATTGTTGAGGTCCACATATCTGACTTATTCCTTTTTATACTGGGAGCTATGAAAGAAATGATAACAATTAATAAGAAATTGATTCTTTTCAATTATCATCTCTTCAGTGGTTACCCTATCAATTGGCCTTGTCAATATATGTTTAGAGGAAATTTTTAAAAAGTTCAGGGTAGAAAGACTTAAAATTCTTCACAATAGAAACGGTCACTCAAATTATTATGTTCATATGTGATTGGTTTTGTAGTATAACTTATCTTAAATCTAGTATTCTATTTATCTGTGGTCAGATCAAAAGTTTAATCCAATATGGGCTTTTTTGTTGTTGTTGTTGTTCTTTATTCTTTTTAAATAAATCAGTTTTTTCTTCTTTCTGCCTGAGGTTTTTCTCACTTTTTCATTTTCAATGTTCACTTGAACAAAAATCAGTTGTATTCAGCCAGCATCTGAAAATATGTCATGGTGTATTTTGCCATAGCCAGAGTTCCTTAAGCAGTGGGGCATAGCCTGTATTAATAAGAGTTGACACAAACTACAGATTCTCACTCATTTTATATTCTGCTGAAAGCTATTATGTAACTTCCTACATCAGCAGTTCTCAATGGATCATAACAACTATATTTAGCTTCCAATGACAACAACTGCAAGGATGTCAGTGATTGCTGGTTTGTCAGTAACACAGAGTTAGTGTAAGCGGGTTCTTTCTTATTTCTAAATTTAGTAGGCAATAAAACAACTTCACAAGGACCAAGAGATGGTAAAAATAACATAAAGATGCAGCTTATACTAAAATGAAGTTCAACATAAAAAGTAAGGCTCTGACCTCAGAACAGAGAACCTGGAGATACTACCTCACTTAAGACTTCTGTAGCTTGAGAGGCAGAAAGAAAGTTGTCCGCATATAACTTCCATTTTTGCACAGCACCAACCACAACTTTTTCTAAGTAGTCATTTTAATCTGCTATGCATATTCATGGGGTGGTCTTGCAAAGTTTGCTACATACAGAGATTCTACTCTGCTCTCATGAAACCCCATCTGGAGTATTGCATCTAGTTCTGTATGGCCCAGCACAAGAAGGACATAAAGCTGTTGGAGCAGGTCCGGAGGAGGGCCACAGAGATGGTCAGAGAGCTGGAGCACCTCCTCTATGGGGATAAGTTGAGAGAGTTGGGGCTCTTCAGCCTGGAGAAGTGAAGGCTCTGACAAGACCTTATAGTGGCCTTCCAGTACCTAAAGAGGGCCTACAGGAAAACTGTAGGGAGGGACTTTTTATAATGGCAAGTAGTGGCTTTAAACTGAAAGAGAATAGATTTAGACTAGATGTTAGGAAGAAATTCTTTACTGTGAGGGTGGTGAGACTCTGGAACATGTTGCCCAGCGAGGTTGTGAATGCCCCCTCTGTGGAAGCATTCAAGGCCAGGCTGGGTAGGCTTTGAGCTAACTGGTCTAGAGGTAGGGGCCCCTGCCTTTAGCAGGGGGTTGAAAGTAGATGATCTTAAAGATCCCTTCTAATCCAAACCATGCTATGATTCTGTGATTCTGTGATATTTTATTTCTCCACTCTTCTTTTAGTATGAAATATGCACACAAATTTTCACAATAACTATTTTAATTCATAGAATCATAGAATCATAGAATCACCAAGGTTGGAAAAGACCCACAGGATCACTCAGACCAACCATCCACCTATCACCAATAGGTATCACTAAACAGTGTCTCTCAACACAACATCCAAATGTTCCTTGATCACCTCCAGGGTCAGTGACTCCACCTCCTTCCTGGGCAGTCCATTGCAGCCCATTCTGCCCATTCTCTTTCAGAGAAATAGTATTTCCTAATGTCCATCCTAAAGCATCCTAAAGCTGCATCTTGGAGCAGCTTGAAGCCATTCCCTCTAGTCTTATCACTACTTAAATGAGAGAAGAGGCTGACCCATAGCTCACTACAATCTCCCTTCAGGTACTTACAGAGAGCAATAGTGTCTCCTCTGAGCCTCTTCTTCTCCAGACTGAACAATCCCAGCTCCTTCAGCTACTCCTTATAAGGCCTGTGCTCCAGCCCCCTCACTTAATATTGTTTTGAAACAAAATTTATGATTGAAGAAACTGTGTGATGACAGTAAGTAACCTTTGTAATCTCAAAAACCTGAGTTTTCCTTATGGTCTTGAATTAATGTCTTTCAACATAACCAATTGCATTTGTTAAGAAATGTAAAATTAAGTAAAGCAATAGTTGACAGTACTAACAGACCAATTTGAAAGTAATTTGAAATTGCAATTAGAAATAATTTGCTGAGGTAATAAATAGGATTTTTTTATACATCTTTTTTTTTTTCCTAAAATGAGTTGTTATTGGTCTTGTTAGCTGTTTAGAATAGTTTTACTAAATAATCTTTTAGTGAAAAATCCAACATTGTATTGTCCAAATTAAATGATTGTACTTTCTTGTCACTAGAGGCACTGTTACAACAAAACATTATTAGTAAAATGTTGTTAGTAGAAGTGGAGAACCATAAATTTTAAAAATAATGTAGTCTTGCCTTAAAATTAATGTATGTTTGGGATTTTTTTTTTTCATTAACAGCCTGTAGCCCACATCTCTTGCAAGGGTGTCTTTTATTTGCTGCTGTATATCTCTTAGGAGATTAAAAACTTGTAATAATCAGAAAAGCATGAAATACAGATGTGTATTATTACTAAATGTCAGTAAAAAAAAAAAAAAAAAAAAAAAAAGCAACACTGATATTTTTGTATAATATTTGGAAATCATGACCAAAATGCTACTCACATAAATCAGAATTGAATCAGGCTCTTAGTCTTTATGTTACCATTGCACTGTTGTCACTTGTTCCAGATCAGACTGAGGTTTTCCAAAGGAGATGGTCACTTACTCAGTAGATTATACCAAATTGTGCAACAGTATCATGTTCAGTTCTGAGATGAAGGAGTGATGCTACTGGAAACAAAACAAGTAGCTGTTTCATGAAGGTTCTTTTGAAGTATCTGTTTCTGAATCCCTAAAATCAATGGGAAAATGTGGATAATGATTTTATTTATCAGCTGCTATCCAGTTGTGTTTGTTCTGAAGATAATGAACTTTTAAGGGACTTCTGGAACTATATAAGACAGCTATGAAGCACATATTAAAAAAAGAATATCAAAAAATGCCTTACTTCTTTTCATTTAGATTTAGGTACTTGTTTTCATTTAGATCACCTTCCACCTCACTTATTTTATTTGAAAATGTTTCCTTTTATTTGGAAATTATTCACATTTTCAGAATGAACATACTTTGATAGAAGGTAGTCATAGTTTGCAAATAATTAAGCTAACAAAAAATAGGTAAATACAAACAACAACAAAAAGTAATTATTGGTTTTGTTCTCAGGCAGATGGGGATTTTCTCCATGGGTTATATAATACTACTTCACTTGTTTATAAACAGCTGATGTTCCTCAGCTGTCCCAATTCACACTGTGAGCCCCAGTAATGAAGACTGATGAAACCAAACTTTCCAGCAAGACCTCCGCAGCCTGATTACAACTTGCAGTTATTTCTGGCCATGTACATAGCTTGCTCTGAAAGTAATGCCTCTTATTTATTTCCATGAAAACTGTATCAGATACAAAGGTCACAGTAACACTGTTTGACAGAGCAATTTTTCAGGTACAAAACACTATTCTACAATACAGTCACCATAATTGGCTATGCATTTGTTGAGAGTGATGAACAACAGCCTGTAGGCCACACTTGTAAAAATCTGCACCTGTTGAGACTATCCACTGTGCTGTCACAGCTGCTGAAATGCACCACTCACTGCCTCACTGTGTGACATCCACTGGTCAGTCTTCATAATGGCTCAGCAAGCATCAATGAATGTCAGTGGGCACTATTATTTCTGCATGGAGGAATTCAACGATGCACCTTTGTTTCATGCACACTTCCATGTCAGATGCCACCCTGTCAGACTGGCCCTCTGCTGCCACCTGTCACGTGGCAACAGCATGAAATGAAATTTTGATGGGAAGGTTCAAACTCTACTGCAGTACCACCATCAATGTCTGACTCTGATGTTGTAGGCCAACATATTAAAATCAGAGGCGTTCATTTTGGAGTAGCCCTCATACAATGGGAGACACAGCAGCTCCACAAAAGTGAATGCAGGGGATTATACTGAAGCTTTCATGTCTTTGACTTGTTTGTAAGCAGTGTAAAATGCTATCACTTCTACATGCCATAATGGTCTTTTCAAGCCTTTTCACTGAAGCGTTTTACTTCTAGAAGCATAGGGAGATACGTATGTTTGTTTCACCTTTTTCCATCCCTGAAGCAGAATAACTGTCAGGGTTAAACTATTCCAGTTATTTTAATTTGGACAACAAATACTCAATTTCCATTTATGAAAATTTATTGACTGCTTGATTGATTTGTAGTAGAGAATATTCTGAATTAAGGCCATCCCATATTAACTAACATTTTCTTTGGTTGAATAACAAGTGTTTCTGAAAGGAGCTGTTTTAATTGAAGGTTTTTTTTTTTTTTGCTTTTACTGAATGTCATTTATATATAAAACATAAATACAAAGTTGATGCAAACTGGTGCTTGACTTGGTTTAAGGAATCTTCGATGTCACAGAATCATAGAATCGTAGAATCATAGAATGGCCTGGATTGAAAAGGACCACAGTGATCATCCAGTTTCAACCCCCTTGCTATGTGCAGGGTCACCAACCACTAGACTAGGCTGCTCAGAATCACATCCAGCCTGGCCTTGAATGCCTCCAGGGATGGGGCATCCACAACTTCCTTGGGCAACCTTTTCCAGTGTGTCACTACCCTCTGCGTGTCTCAGTTTAAAACCATTCCCCCTTGTATTATCACTATCCACCCTTGTAAACAGCCATTTCCCTTCCTGTTTATATGCTTCCTTCAAGTACTGAAAGGCCACAATGAGGCCTCGTCTTCTCCAAGCTAAACAAGCCCAGTTTCCTCAACCTTTCCTCATAGGAGAGGTGCTCCAGCCCTCTGATCATCTTAGAGGCCCTCTGGACCCACTCCAAGAGCTCCACATCTTTCCTGTACAGGGGGTCCCAGGCCTGAACGCAGTATTGCAGATGGGTCCTCACAAGAGCTGAGTAGAGGGGAACAATCACGTCCCTCTCCTTGCTGGCCACCCATTTTTTAATGCAACCCAGAGCACAGTTGGCCTTCCAGGCCCAGAACACGGTTGGCTTTCACCTTCTGGAACACTGCCCACAACAGTTTTTGTATTTTCCATTGCATTACATCAGATAGACGGGCACTTGAAGCAAGATCTCAACTGTCTTTGCTTTTTGATGGCATGACAATTTTTATTTTAATCTTAATAGTCCCATAACATTTAGGTTGATAGATATATGTGGGTCAAAAATCTCACTCCATTGTTATTTATTTTAAGCTCTTAAACATCACTGAAACTATTTTATAATGATGATTACTTCAAAATTCATGTTGCTTCAATTGCAGAGAGAAGTAATTCCTGTTCTCAAAACAAATACACCTGATTCTTTTCATAACTTCAAAGAATACAGTTTTTAGACTTGTTTCCTTTAAAATATCTGACTTAATGATGGGTGACTCATACCCATTCCAAATATCTAAACAATAAATGTTTCTAGGAGTTAATGTTACTTTGAAATGTTGCATGTAGTCTCAAATTATTGATTCATTAAAATAATAAATAAAACATATCAAATGTCATCACTTTTTTCTTCACTTTTTTTTTAACTTCTGAATCAACAACTGTATTATAATCTAGAATTCCATAACACACGTATTTTTATTTTTGATACAATTTGAAATATTTTGCGTAGTCTAATTCCTAGAGCAGTCACGGTGTTTTTGAGATTTTCTGTTCTAGTGTAATGGTATCATTCATTACAAGATTATTAGGGTGGGAAAAATATAATGACCAACAACACAAAAGCTCAGGTCAGTCAAAGAATCATAGAATCACAGAATCATAGAATGGATTGGGTTGGAAGGGACCTTTAAGATCATTTAGTTCCAAACCCCTGCTATAGACAGGGACACCTCCCTCTAGACCAGGTTGCTCTAAGCCCCATCCAACCTTTTCTTGAATTCTTCCATGAAGGGAGCATTCACAACCTCACTGGGTAACCTGTTCCAGTGTTTTACCACTCTCACAGTAAAGAATTTCTTCCTAATATCTAGTCTATCTGTTTAGATAGACTGTCTGCTATTCATCCCCAGATGTGTCTTTTTAGTCCACTAACAATGTACTGTAGGTATTCCTCATAACACTCCATAGTCATCAAAATTCTCCAGATGTCTGGGAAACCTTTGATGTTTTCCTGTACAATATATAGATTATCAAGGTTTTGGGAAAGCCTCTTAAGTTATTAAGATGACAAAGGGATTATAAAATAATACACTGGTATGCAGAATCTTTAAAAACTGTTTTTAATGAATATATTTATAATGAATATAAAAAGATTACAAACATTAAAATAAAGATTTTTTTTTTCCTTTTCTAACTTCCCCTTTCATTTCCTATATTCTTATTCTTCTCTTTTATTTGATGTTTTTTCCCAGGGAAGAAACAAAAAAGGCTTTTTTATATAGCTAAGAATGTCTAAAAATACCAGTATTAAGTTCCTTAAAATTATGATTTCTTTAAATTTACATTTGCTAAATTTCTGTGGTTTTTTTTGTGTGTGTATTATTTTTTCAGAAATCTTGAATCTCAAGTAGTATTTAAAACAGGTCTTATGGAAAGCAGTTAGAATTAATCACTCAACTTCACTCACAGTATTTCATGTTTACAAGTGTAATAGAAAGAGCAGAACAATTGACATTAATATTTTCCTTGAAAAATTGTGTTATCGTATGAAATCATAGAGGTTGTTGTATTAGTTACCATCAGAGTGACAAAACTTCAGAAGCATAGTGCCCAGAATAGCAAACTGTATATACAAAATATGAGGTAATTTTTTCAAAAATTACAAAGACAATGAACAAGCCTACATTTATTTCTTGTCTTGTTTTTAGCTATTTTTCTTCTTGCTATCTACATGCAATTTGTTTGTGAATAACACAGTATTATAACAAACCAAAACACAAAGCAACTATAAAAATACAGATCAATATATACACAGAGCAAATTTGATTGTTATTGAACTAAAAAAATCATAGTACGATAGCATATCCTGAATTTGAAGGGATTCACAAGGACCATTGTATCCAACACCTGTCTCCACTCAGGACTACCCAAAAATCAGACCATATGTCTGAGAACACTGTCCAGACACTTCTCAAACTCCAGCACGAGCAGCTTTGGGCTATGCCTACTGCCTGTTCCATGCCCACCTCCTTCTGGTGAAGAATCTTTTCCTAAGCCTCAACCTGACTCTCCCCTGACACAGTTCAATTGGGCCCACAGCTCTATTGCCTTTCCCTTTTTTGCCTTCCACTGGGCCCTGTTGCTGTCAGCAGAGCGCAGAGCTCAGTGCTGCCCGTTCACTCTGTCATGAGAAAACCCTGGGCCACAGTGAGGTCTCCCCCCAGCCTCCTTTTCTCTGATCTGAACAAATCAAGGGATTTCATCCACCCCACATAAACCTTGCCTTCTAGACCCTTCATCATCTTTGTAGCCCTTCTTTGGGCACTCTCTAATAGTTCTGAAAGGAGGTACTACTATTTCTAGTGCATGAAATAATCCAGTTATTTGAGTATAAAGCTTTCAACTGCACAATTAAAAGATAGGGAAAAGAAAGAAAAGAAAAAGAAAAAGAAAAAGAAAAAGAA
>JAPSGF010000172.1:355816-380023 GCA_035772895.1 Perdix hodgsoniae
GGGTCTCTGTCGCCAGACACAAGCATTATCGCCTTCTGCAGTGGTCATCTCCTTCGAGCAGCACCCCTGAAGAAAACAGCTCGTCCTGCTTCTGCTTATCTTTACAATCGTAAGCAGAAACACTATGGCACAATGACACCCACCATCCACCCCCAAGGACACTTAACAGTTGTTAGTCAGAGTCTTATCATCAGGAAGGCCTCATGAAGCAAACTTTGAGACAACAAAAGAAAACCAGTTTTGTCTTTCACAACACCTAAGTACAGAAAAAGGTTATTCCAGGTTGTTCCAGAACAATTTTGGTTTCATTTCTTCTAAAACTAAGTGAGGCTGTACTTACTGTTCCAGTCTGATCTATCTCAAAAATGCATCATCTGGAACTGTTATCAAAGAGTTGTGTCTATTCTTCCATGTTGGTTTTACACATTCTTAGATCTAAGACATCATGGAAAGACTTAATAAACATGAAAGCTTTTGCCATTTTAAAGACTTAACCACCAGGACCGCACACCTAAGCATGCCAGATTTACTAATACAGGCACAATACATAAGTTGAAGTGTTTGTTGAAGGATTTGGATGGAGAATTGAGTTGTTCCAGCTTCCAGGAACAGGAAGTCAGTCATTCCAGGCAGTTCCAATGCAGGTTGTTGCTGCAGAACTGATCTAACTGGGTATGGGTGTAGAAGATGTAAGCAGCTGATAAAAAAAATACTGCTGCAGATGCATAAGGGATTGATAGGTCAATCATTTATATACAGACTTAAGATAGCCAAGACATGGTTTTCATACAGTTTGAAGACAATAAATAATGATAGTCCAGATATGTTCTGAAAAGTCGTAGGGGATCACAGCCCAGTTGAATTCAGAGCAGAGGTTCAGGGAGTATTTCCTGGACAACCTGGAGATGATATTACCATGTTCACTGCAGTGGCTACTCCAAAAAGGGATGGAACACCCTGATCAAAACATTTGATTTTATCCATAAAAAACTCCCTTTGCCAAAAAAAAAAAAAAAAGGTCAAATTATATATACTTTTTCAGCACTATTTCTATGAATTTCAAAGCAGCACAATCTCAGGAGGACCAAACCCTCCAGGGCTAATGATGCAAAATTCTTTTTCTGTGCCAAAGGTTAACATTTATATAGAACATTGTATTTGACTGTCATTATTACAGTGGAAATTTCCCACTGGGATTAAACTTTGTACTCATTTTGTTTTTCTTTACTACGATCAGCCAAAGCTTGTTCTCAGAATATGTGTGCTTTCTTGCCTTGTATAGGATATTGCTACTTCTGATGCTTTGAGGCCCTTTTAGAAGTACTTTTTATACAAAACACTGGGTACAGTTTATAGAGTCCTGCAGCATGTGAATATTCTCCAGTTATTTTTGTTTATGTCCTAATGAAATTCCATCCCACAATGTTTTAATCACATGAGTTTAAGAATAAAAATATTTGTTCCAATAAATGGAAAGAATTAAAAAAAAAAAAAAAGTATTTCAGAAAGGTCCTGATGTATATGCATTTTTAATTAAAAACAAAACCAAAATCACTTATTCTTTTTTGAATCCTAATTGAGTATTTAATTTATTCCTGTACTTTTCCTCCTAATCAGTTCTTTGCATCACAGAGTCTTAGTGTTGGACAGGCCCTTCACGTGTTTCTGTGATTAAAGTAAATAACATGTGCTACTTAAAACTCTTAGAAATAATTGTCCTGTATTACAAATAATTTATACCAACATTAAATAGTTGATCAAAATGACAACAGCAAGCAAGAGAAAGTGTAACTGCACTTAAAAGAAGCAAGAGAAAAAGGTATCTAAATTAAACTGTTCTTTTAAATACTGTAGAATCTTAGTGTCAACGGTTTATAGGCTGGCTCAGCATGGTTCCATGACTAATAGGGTGGAGGAATGCACAGATCCATGTCTCCAGAAAAGGGGAAACAAAACAATTAAAAATAGTGGCAACAGTCTGAGGAGAAACAAACTAATTTACTAAATATGGTATCAGAATGCAAGATAAGAAATTATAATGCAATATAATTACAATTGAAGCTAATAAATCAAATATAATGAGAGAGTATCTGAAAAGCTGTAGGCCTTACTCTAGTGCTGAGGCAATTTTTGTAGTCAAGATGAGCATCAGTGAGACAACCTGATGACTGAAAAGAGGGATGTCAGTTGACCTACCGAGGCCTTATATGTATTCCCCCTAAGCAGAAATGATAACACAGCAAACAGTATTCTGGGGAATGTAGTTCTTCTTCTCTTCCAGACAGGTGCTCAGAACTGGAGCATTAACTCTTTAACTCCCAGTGCACTGTATGATGTATGGTACTGGTACATGGGGTACTGTATATGTTTCAAGCCACCCAGTGGTTGCCTCCACCATAGTAAGTACATAATGCTTACTGCTGCAAGATGCAACTACTGGATGGCTTGAAACATATGCAGTTTGACCATGACACTTAGGCACACCTTGTGGAAATAAGACTGCCCATTTATGTCTAATAAGGAACTTTTAACCTCATTTGACAACTTAATAATAGTTTAAATATACGTATAAAATATTTTATATTTTAAAATCTAACAGTGTTACTCAAACTTGCAGTTTTGCTGTTAATCTTGAGTTACTTAGAGACATATTTGACCTGGTAATAGTCTTTTTTTTCTATTACATATCTTGTATTATTAAACTTGCAGATATGAAATCTGTTTCTTCAGATCTCAGAGCTTTATTGAGATTTCAGGTCTGAGAAATTGAAACTTCTAAAGCTAACACTGAGAAATTTGCATACAAAACTTAACTGCCTTCAAAACATATCAGCACAACCTCTACCAAAGGGTTCTCCACTTATTCTCTACTGGAAATAAAACTAGTAAAGAATACACTAGTTTCTCATGAAGATCTTTGTTTTTTCACTTTGAGAAAAAGACTATGAAATGGCATCAAATATGTTGTCATGCATATGCTTTTTTTTTAATAGGTGACAACAACAACAAAAAAAAATCCACAAAATTGTACAGTATAACTATATTTTCTAAGCCATTAGTCTTTCAATCAAGTAAAAACCACAGCTTTACTAAATTATTAAATTCATGTGCAAACAAATCAGTTGAATCAGTTGAGCTTTTCATTGTTTGTTCTGGTAATTTGTTATACTGAAATTATCTCCACGGAGACAGAGAGAATCTCAGAAAGCTGCAGCTATTCCTATACACAACCATAGAATCACAGGGGTTGGAAGAGACCTCAAGAGATCACTGACTCCAATCCCCCTGCTAAAGCAGGTACCCTACAATATGTTGCACAGGTAGACATTCAGACAGGTCTTGAATACCTGCACAGAGGGAGACTCCACAACTTCTTCCGGTGCCCCGTCGCCCTTACCATAAAGATCTTCCACAAAGTTTGTACAGAACTTCCTATGTTCAAGTTTTAGGCCACCAAGAAGAGCCTGCCCTCATCCATTTTTCTCCTGCCTCCCTTTAGACATTCATCAACATTAATCAGATCTTCTTTCCCCAAGGCTGAACAGACACAGGTTACTCAGGCTTTTCTTATATGTGAGATGCTCTAGGCCCTTTATCATCTTTGTGGTCCTCTTCTGGACTCCTACATTGCAAATACAGCTACATAACCAGTTCTCCTGTCTGTGATAATTGTAGCTTATCTGTGCAATGGACAAGTAGAAGACAAACAGGCTCGGGCTGTCTATACCGCTTCCAGATAAATTTGATAATAAACTGAATCCTTGATAATTAGATCATGAACCAGGGAGTCTGGGACTTGATGATCCTTAAAGTCCCTTCCAACACAAGCCAGTCTGTGATTCTAAGATTCTATGATTCTATAGTAACTGTACTCCAATTGTGACTGTGTATCCAGGAAAGCAGTTTCCTTAAAATAAAGTCGGACTCGCACAACTACTATCCACTAAGACTCTGAAGCTATCTCACATAATAGCACAAAACACCTGTCTGCTATTTGTTCTAATGGTTTTAATGGTTTTTAAGAGATAACCAATGCTATGCTTGAAACTATGACCTAAAATGGAGAAGCCCAGCTTTAACTGAGTTAAATTTTAGAGACGTTTGACTTGCTGTCCTGTTTCACTTCATTTCCTTCTGTATTTATCTAGGAAATGTCTTTTATCATAGTATAGATGAGGGTTGTTATACTGGAGTAGTTATACTGGAAAGCAGCATTATGTTACTCATGAAATGTGCTTGGTGTTTGTTTCTTCCACCTGAAAAAATACAAAGCAGACAGGAAAAAAAAAAAAAAAAAAATGTTTCAAGAGAAATAAGATATATGTAAACTTAAGTTGCTCCAAAAGTAATATCTCCTATGTATTTCCATGGAAACTGTAACAAATGCAAAGAAATCTGTTTTCTGTTAGACATAACCATAGAATGATTGTTAAATAGGTCTTTTGCAGATTGTTAAAAAATGGATGTATGCTTTGCATTCAGCAGCTGGAAGACATCTTTTTTTTAGACAAAGATTAGAGAACTAATCTTTGCTACAGGCTAAATGTTCATAATATCACTAATCTCATTTTAATGTTGCCATGGCTCGATTTGTCTTTCAAAATTTAAACATATAAGCTTCCTTTTCTCTCCTTTCCCAAAGAGAAAATTTTTGTATCTGTTTCGTCTCATCTAAGGAGACATCTAAAACAGGAAAGAGACACTGCACCCTAAAAAGGCAACCTTCTCTACATATAAAATAAAGGAAGACTTTTGCAAGTAGAACAGTTGTAGAGATCTATTTTATGTCTCTTATGTGGTTCTGACATTATATTCTAATATTGAAATCTGTCATAGAGACAAATAGGAATTTCTTAATGATTTCTTTACCCAGTAATCATATATGCAAAAATCTGCAGGACGATCCAGACATTTTAAATATCAACTGCTTATATTCTCATAGCATGTAGATGAAGAATACCGTGGTAGCTTTGACTGGCTGCAAGGTGTCCTGTCCACCAAACCACTCACTCTACAACAAGACAGATTGAGACAAGGACCAGGAGACTGCTATTCAAACATTTAAATGTTAGGATGCATCAGATTTTTGTCTAGTCGTCTGTACCTTACCAATTTAATTTTTATTCATGCTTATTCTTTGTCATTCAGGAGTTTGTCTAGTAACATTTTGGTTTCTTATCCTTTCCTCATTTAAGTCTGTCCTCATCAACAGTGTTCAGGTATTCATTTCTTCACACTTAGTGCTACACTGACTTAAACAATCTGGATATCTGTGTTCAAGAACAGGATAGAAAATATGTAATGATGCAGACTCTCAACACTTATTTTCTTCTGTGCTGTTCATCATGAAATCCCTACTTATGTGTTGTACATCTTTCAAATATTACAGTGTGGAATCATACATTTTACAATTATTTTATTTATATATTTATTTATGTATTTTAATTACAATTCTTACCTGTTTATTTTAAAAGACATTCATTACAAAAATATTTTTGACAGATGTGGCAGATATTGCTATCCCTCTTATATAAATAAGATGCAAAAGAACAAGGAACTTAAAGATATTTAAAAATATAATTACTTGCTTTAAAACATGCTTTATGCTTTTATGAATACGGGGGGTCTGTGCCAGTTAAATTAAGATATACATTTTGAGCTGTTATGTTGCAAAGGAAAAAAAAAAAAATCATTTACTAGGTAAATTATAGCTTTTGAAGTAAAAGAGTCCTCAGCTACAGCTATTTAAATCTAGAGTGAATGCAGGTTTATATTTTTAGTATTTTATGGAAACTGCTTACATTGATTGTTAGACTGGAGAAAGGGTTTTCAAATGCACCCTAAAGCTTTATTAAATTTGCTTAGTATAATATTATTCCAGATCTCTTTTATTAAGGAGCACACATTACAGTATTTTAGGAAAGAGCTAAAGCAATAACAGTTTCCAGAAATCTTCAATTTTTATTAAAAAAGAAAGCCGAAAGACTCAAATTCATAATTAATATAGGAAATGATTTGGCTACTGAAATAATTTCCTGAAAGCACTTTCTTTGTTTTAAGTATCTTGTTATTGTTCAGTTGGTTGGTTTACTGGCCTTTATTTGGACTTTTCTGCTGCTTCATTTCTAATGGATTGGTAATGAATGTTAACTATGTCCAAATTCTGGTACTTTGTATGAGTGCCTACAATAGTTCTGAATGGACAAAAAGATGGAAATTTCAGAATTCACGAGAAAATAAGAGAATATGCTTGAAAATGTAGAAATGCAATTTGAAAAATACAAGTACCATTATCAAATTTTAGAAAGTTTTGTTGTCAATCAGCTGGGCTTGGTCAGCCTGGAGAAGGCTGCAAGGAGACCTTATTGCAGCCTTTCAGTATATAAAAGGGGATCATGAACAAGAGAAGAATTAACTTTTTACAAGAGGGATGGTTTTCAGCTTGAGGAGGGAAGGTTTAGATTGGATGTCATGGGGAAGTTCTTTTCAGAGAGAGTAGTGAGGTGCTGGAACCAGATGCCCAGAGAGGCTGTGGGTGCTCTGTCCCTGAAGGTATTCAAAACTTGCTTGGACGGGGCCTGGGACAACTTGGTGTAGTAAAAGATATGCAGGTTGGTGGCCCTGCCTATGTCAAGGATGCTGGAATTTGATGATCCTTGGGGTCCCTTACAGCCCAAACCATTCTATGATTCTATGATTAGTAAGTACTGCAAGGACTTCCTCTATAAATAAAGAATCTTCATTGTGTTATAATAAATATCTGCCCTCCCCTCCACAGAAACTCAATTCTGTGGTGTTTTTTATTTTTCTTATACTTTCAAGAGAGCTGACTTCTGAGGAAGACTTTACACATCTAGAGTTTACAAAAATCACTACTCATTTTAAAAAGCTCTCTTCTGAATCTTAATTTAGGGGTGTTCTTGCCCTTGGGTGTAGAGAATTCCAGATATGACTACGGACTGGGAGAACTCATTGAGAGCATCCCCATGGAAAAGTACCTGGGGGTCCTGATGGATGAAAATCTGGACACAAGCAGACAGTGTGCTCTTGCAGCCCAGAAGACCAACTATATCCTGGGCTACACCAAAAATGGATGACTAACAAGGAGAGATAATTGATTGTCTCCCTCTACTCTCCACTTGTAAGGTCTCATATGGAGTACTACTTCCAAGTCTTGGACCCTCAGGAGGGATGTGAAGTTGTTTGTCGGAACGGCAGGAGACGATCACTCGACCACAGAATTGATCAATAAATCTCAAAGTTTAATCAGAAGGCACTACTATTTATTACAGAGTATAATGAGGCTAATGCATATTGCAAAGGTGAGCTCATTATTGGCTGGCACGAGATAGACAGTTTTAGCCACGTCCGCATTTTGTGGTAAGCACTCCCGAATCTTCATCCTGTTTTCGCCTTGCGCTGGTTCCGTAATCGGTTGCATCGGTTGCAAGGGCATACTGCCCTTGCCAGTGATTGGTCAATAGCTCTTATGTTGACGCTGCTATTTTAGCCTTATGAACTGAGTTGTGTCAACATGACCTTTCTCAGCGAGCCAGGCCTCTGCAAGGCTCTCCACAGTTGTTGGAGTGTTGGAATTGTTGGAGTCCAGAGGAAGGCCATAAAGATGATCAGATTGCTGGAGCACCTCTCATATGAAGAAAGGTTGAGGAAGTTCGCTTTATTTATCTGAGAGATTAGAAAAGAAAGACCTCATTGTGGCCTTCCAGTGCTTCAGAGCATCTTATAGGGAGGAAGGAGACTGAC
Source organism: Perdix hodgsoniae (assembly GCA_035772895.1). NCBI lineage: Eukaryota > Metazoa > Chordata > Aves > Galliformes > Phasianidae > Perdix > Perdix hodgsoniae. The sequence continues at coordinate 363,581 of JAPSGF010000172.1, forward strand.
TTTTTGCATGATCTGACAGTGACAGGATCAGGGGTAACAGCTTTAAACTAAAAGAGGGGATATTTTGATTACATGTTATTAAGAAAATTTTTACTCAGATGGTGGAGATGCACAAGAACTAGTTCCCTGGAGAGGCTGTGGATACTCCATCTCTAGAGGCATGCAGGACTAGGTTGGATGGAAACCTAGGCAGCCTGGTTTAGTGTCTGGCAACACTGCCTATGGCAGGGACTTGGAAATAGATGATCTTTAATGCCCCCTCCAACCTAAGGCATTCTATGATGATATGCGATTCAGGTACGGGTTCTAGAAACCAAAGATAGATTTTCATTACCATAAAAATTTACAGTGCTGTTACTCTGTACAAGAAGTCATTTTACTTAGTTATAAAATGCACTGAAGGTGATATAGGGAATACAGATGTGTTTATGCTCAACAGTATTTGATATCTTGGGCTACTTTATGTCTACCTAAATTCTAGAGATGAAATTATTTTCACAAAATTGCTATATTTCACATAAACAAACAAACAAACAAATAAATAAAGACAATCAAATAAACAAATAAGTATTAAATAAAAATGAATCTGAGTATAAATGCAATAAATGCAGTGGATTTCAATATGATTGAAATTCTGTCTGCATTTAACAAAGAAAAACTTTATTGATCTATGAAGTTAATCTGTAGTAATTTAAGCTTATGTATACTTGAATTACAAGGTACTAAAACTGTCTAGAGGACTCAAAATTCCATTTTACATTTCCCATATGGTATTTTGTTTGTTTGTTTTTTTGTACAGCTGTGAGTCTACTCACAGCTAGCAAAAAACAATGCATAGTTTTTAACAATATCATTTCTTGATTGTCCCCGTGCCCGTATTTCTGAATTAAGGTCAGTGGTTTTGTTACTGGTACAGTAACTTGGATGTCATATTCAGCTTCAAGAAATAATTGAATTTTAACCTCCATAGAATCATTTGGCCTATAGGCTACTCTGCTTATTCTGTCTTTATAAAAATAGCTGTTGATGGTAAGAGTGGAAAATAATATTACATATATATATATATATATATATAATATATATATATAATAAGATACAAAAAGATACAAAAATGTAATTACTCAGACTGACTTCCAGCCTAGCATTTATCTTCCAGATGTCATTTCCAAGCTTGTCGTGCACCACTGTCACACAATACTTCTCTTACAGATGCTGAGGGCCAAATGCCACCCCTTTCTGTACGCAGCAGGATTCCTATTGACTTCACTAACAGTTATGTTCATCTGAGGAACGGAGATGATTTTATCACCATTAGCACCACTGAAGAAACTTTAGCCTTTTCTTGTATGTTTGTGTGCTTTATTTAGAAACATAGTACTATTAAGACAAAAACAAACTAACCAACAAGAAACCCACAAAACCGACATGGTGTACATCTTCTTTATGTGTGTACCAAAAATATAAAACCATAAATACTTTCTCTTCAGCTATCAAAAAAATCTAAAATATTGATTATTTGAATTATGAAATTAGAGTATTTAAAATATGATTTTTTTTTTTTTTTAATGCAGAAGTACCAAGCTATTTTTGACTTTTCAAAAAATCTTTTTTTTTTTTTCTTTTTTTTTTTTTTTCTTCAGACATTCACGTCTTACTATGTGTTCCTGGCTTTGAAGACTTACAAGTTTGCACTCCAATACCAAATTGTTGGTCAAGTTCTTGGTGTTCATGGGAAATGTTTAAAATGCATCAGTGTACCATTGCACTGGAAATAGAATGAATTAAAAAGGCAAAATCACTGCAAATAGGAATCTAAATACTTAAATTCATGAAAAATATTATCTGACAACATTTTGCAAACCAGTGCATTAAATCCTACAACACTAGGTAAATTCAGTAGAAAGAGGACTCTGAAAAGTAAAATTAATCAAAATGCTGGGCTTTGATAAATATTCAAATATAGACTAAACACTAAAATTTCTTTTGTTTGAAGAAACAATTTTCACCACAAAATATTGTTTGATTTAACTGGGATCTGATTATCTGTTTTTCACAGTTTTTAAACTGATAAAACAATGTGTAAATTTATAAAATAATCTATTATATGCTTCTACAGTAATATATATTCACAAGTCTTGCTGCATTATTCTTGTATTGTTCCAGGAAAAGAATTGGAGATAAAGATACTTCCACTTTGAATCATTTTTAATATGTTTCTACAGAGAATATGCTTAAAGAAAAAGAGAAGGAAAGAGATTTCTGGGTTCTGGGATATAAATTACTTAATAAGCTTTATAGTATAAAGTATAGAAAGTAGTTTTCCCCACAATAATTAAGTATATTCTTAACACATTTTCAAACTTCTAAAATTAACGTGTGAAGCACCATAAACACTTTGAAGAAACTCCAGGAAAACTTCAAAAGGCTTTGAATACTCAGAGTAGTTACATACAAATTAATTGTCTTAGATGAATAGGGCCATGTTCCTCAGCCTCTGTATGATAAGATATAATATATCCGCACAACTGAAAGCCACGTTTAGGCAATCATAGAAGCCCATCCCTCCGTTTTTGTTCATGTGTGTTGAGAAACATGAAATGAATGCCATTTTTTAAAGTCTTTTTTTGGCTTCACTGATTTGCATGCACTCCTCCACCAGACATGTTTATTTTCATTATAGTAAGATAATATTTGTTGGCCCAGTTTTGTCTTTTCAAAATTTATTCACAATAACTTGCATGAGAGAGTACTTTCATAAAGTATTTTAAGATTCAGAGTGAATAGAAGCACCATCCAGAGGAGTCTGTTTCTCTCCATCGATTTTATACAGATCCCTAGGCATATAAATTCTCAACTTTGTATATTATTCATGAACTCAAAATTAGATAGGGTGAATATGGGCGCCTGTATTCAGTTTCATTATCTTGCCTGACTTTCACTGCTTGTCTATTTCAATTGTTTGACTTGAAATACCAAGACAAACAAAATTTATTCTGTGATATCTTTTTAAAGATTTGATTTCTACCCTATAGCTGTTAATCAAATACACCATTATAAACTTTTACCCATTGTGAAAATTTATTCTTCTTTTGCTCCCTAAAGCAACTAATATTTGGATGTGATATTTTCTTTGTTTTCTTGAAATAAATTATTAGAACTGATCAACTGATATGTTTTTTGTATGTTAGATTTCATAAAATTTCACATAATTTAACAAATGTCACACACAATTACATATTTTGGAAGGACTTATATGAAAGTATATTTATTTTTTTCTTCTACTATTATTACTACTTAAATGTCAAGCAAATTTTCAACTAGAACATTGACCAAAACTAAAAAGAGGCTTTTCTACACATTTACATTCTACTACATTTATATTTAGGCAGTTGTAACAGATCATCTTTGTAGATCCCTTCCAACTGAACAATTCAACATTTCTTTATTTCTAGATGTCACCTACAAAGAGACCCAGGTTTTAAATTGTTCACTTCACGTGAAGTGGCAGATAATTTACATCCAGTAAAGAACCATGCTGCGTTAGACTTAAAAAAATATAACAAGCCTTTTCCGGAATAAGAAAATGAAATAACAAATTCATTTCTTAGTTATACATATCTCTTGAGGTGTAGCAAAATAAATAGCTAAACAATTCTTACTCTAACCACTTTAAATGACAGCACTTGGGATCACACAGTTTTGCTTTTAAGTGAATGCTACTTCACAATGAGATTTTTTTTTTAGTATTCCTTAATGTACTCATTATAAGAAACAGTGCAAAATGAACCATAGAATTCTCTCATTTTTGTTTCCCTCAATAAGTAATCATTTGACTAGTTTGCTCTGTACTTCTCTCTATGGCATTGTCTCTTTTAAACCATAAGGATACCATCCTAAACCTCTTCAATTCCTATTTCAACAAGTGCAGTGTTTGAAAAGATCTAGGTTTTCATTCATGGGATGGAGGTTTTACATCACAAAGGAAATAAAACTGTTTGATAACACCTGTTCTATCTATTTTATATCTGAAATAAACTCTATCTTGATGCTGAAGCATTTGAAAAACATCTGAACGTTACTGTTGCATAGGCCCTATTTTCAGCTTATGCTGCAATAACTTCTATATTAGGAAGATTTATATCTGTTTTCAGATTGGGCCAAATACTCAAAGGCAAGAGGAAGACATGGTTGCTTAGCACTTTCCTATGGAAAAACAAAGAATCAGTAAAAACTAGACAGAATACAATGTTTTAAAGAGTATGGGAGCATAAATATATGAAATTCTTTCCAAAAATCAAGTGACTGTTTCTCCCCTTGCCATAAGTCATGGCACACTTATGTCTTCAAACTGGATTTGTGGCTTCAATATTTTAAAATTCTTTCATAATCGCATTACATACCACATAAATACAAGCATATTTAGGTTTCAAACCAGATTCAAACAGGTCACCAAGACTAAAAGTTAACACTACTAGAACTGCAAGAATCTCGTAGTGAAATGTGAACAGTGACATGTATGCCACTACAGTTGGTAAGTTGTTTTGTGAGTGTGTGGCTTTCTTGTTTGTTTTCTTGAGCATCCTACATAGTCCTAAGGAATCTTCAGTTCTTTCATTTAAGTGTCTGTATACCCATATAAAATAACAAAGAAATCTAGGCAACTTTCTAGTTTTAAAGTAGTATCAGCTCTGGCTATGATTCTCGTAATAGATGTTCACTTTTAAGGGCATCAACAGTCTCCTTACATTAACTGTTACATTTTTATAATAATCAGATTATTATTTATTATTATTATTCTGTTAACTGCATCTCTCATGTACTGATTGAAATACACTTTTCCTGAATATGGACATAAAGCAGAGAGAATTCCTTTCCCCTTTGCATCAGCCTTTTATGAATTTGGAGAGCATTTCAACACTTAAAGTTTTAGAAACTAAATGAATCTCATTCTAGATCTGTCCTTATGCACACTGTTAACTGATTTCTAAATTGGTAATTTACACTGCTCTCATTTTAGTACTGTTATTTGAGATATTTCATGAAGTACCGTGGCTGAGTCTGAATGTAGCTCCCCAGCACAGATCTCAGCAATGTTAGGTAAAGCAGAAGATTCTCTCTGCATTCTACATAGACAGGATTTTCAGAGTTATTGGTCAATACATCATCTGCCATTTTCAGCAGCAGATTAGTAGTATGATGCATGTGCAACTTGTTTATTCTCCCCATATTTGTTTCTATTAAGCCAGTCTTTGTCCTCAAGCTGCATTTATGTGGAAGACCATTCTTAAGTACAAGAGTCATTTTGGTCCCTATTGAATTATATTTCACATTTATCAGATTATTACCCAGTTTCTCAAAATAATTTAACATTTGAATCCTGATTTGCCACATATGTTCTGTCCCTCTGGGTTGTTTGCTAATTTAATGTTAACTCTCTATTCCATTATCTATATGCTTACTGAAAATCCTAACACTGAACTCAGTAAAGACCTCCACAGAACCTGACATGATACTACATTAAGATAAAGAATCTTTAATAGTTAATAACTAACTTTAATAGTTAAGCACTTCATCAATTATTATCTTGTAGCACCTACACATATCTTGTATTAATCCCAAGAAAATATTATTTCTACCAATACTGACATGAATCATAACATTAAAAAATGATCACAAGAAAGAACAGGTTCCCAGATGTTTATGAGAACAATTTAAACTTAGCTAGTTTTACTGTATCTTCTTCATCTCTAAGTGTCCCTTTATGTGAAAACAAAGGTGATCAAAGTAAGGTATATGAAATTAAACATAATCTTCAAAGAAGAAGCACTCAAGAAGTTTGAAGTAGTGAGATGCTGTGGAAAGATTTTAGCATTCATGTTTCTGAAACATTGACCACAAAAAAGTGTGCAGAGTAGAATTAGCATTGCAGAATTATGTTCACCATATAAATGCTTTTTATCAAAATGTAGAACAGTCTGCAATTAACATCATTAATATGTTTTGTTATGTAGACAATCAGGATTGTTTGTTTGTTTGTTTGTTTCTAGTGAGAAGACTAACTTTTCTTCCAGATATTTAAACAAGCTCACTGTCCTGCTACTGCAAACTGATGAAGAAGTAAAATCCCTATTGACAGTTGTATCTCTTTTGTGATATTTTACCACTAAACAGATGTCTACTGTTTAGACAGTCAGACCTACATCTCAGACCTACATCTCTGCCATGCATACACAGGAGAGAAGTGATTTTATCAGTCTGTAATCAATAAAGATTTTTAAAAATAACTTGATATTTTATATTTTAATATCTATTGAGATTTAAAATCATATACTACTCATAAAAAAAGAAAGTGTTTATTATTTGTGGTGAAAATTTAGAGTGAATGATACAAATTTGTTTTTTCTTAAGACTAACATTTGTTGTCAATTATAAATCAACAGTATTCTGTATGAAAGGCTAGAGGGTGTTTTCAAGGTTACTTTGACTCACTGCTTTAACAGACAGAGTTGTAGAAGAGGGGAAACTAAACATGTGTGCCTAGGTGGATCAGACGTTCCAACATTATTCGCCTTTAGTTTGTTCATTATCAACCCATGAAATTAGCCAGGAATCACTGCAACAGGACACTTTGCAACAGAGGACAATAGTGAAAATCACATAGACCCGGGCAGTAGTCTCTCAGATAATCAGTATAGCAGTTTATCACTGCTTGGATCAAAGATTTCCTAGAAATGTTGGATCCACTGGTGATACTTCCTTTTAGAAACAAAGGTGAAATGATTTCTATCTTAGTTACATCTTCTGTACTAATTTCCTTTTTTGTTAACATCTCACTTACTTTCTTCCTTTCAGAACAAATTTTCTACCTTGTGTGTGATCAAGTGAAATAGATTTTAGCCAGGCATAAAGGTAACAAAGAAAACAAAGAAAATAAAGGAAATAATCAGGAAGATAAAACAGCAACCTAGTAAAATGTATGACAACTTATTAAGAACAGAAAGAAAATGAATATATCGGTGGCAGTACTGGAAGCATAATAGCAGATATATTGATCAAGAGCATAACATATTTTTTTAACTCTATTTGGCCCTTATCAAATTTAAGGAGGTTCTTCGATGGAAACTGCTCTTCTTAACTATCTTGACAGTTCAATATTAATCTGACCCTGTAAATTCCATTAATATCCTGAAAATGTAACTCAATATTCACATTTCTGTCTCATTACAATTTATAGGAGGGAGAGGAGGTTCTTTTTAATATATGTATATCTGGTGTAAGATTAAGAAACAGCGTTTCAAATGTTGGTACGACCAGTTTATTATAAATCCTAATCAAAGAGATGGGGAAGGGAAGGACTGTGACTATTATGAATTAGGGTAATGGAAAGGGAAGGAGGGCAATAGAAAAGATAGGAAATAAGCAAGAATTGTGTGAAGTGGGGATAGTCACTACCAGGATCCAGCAGCAGTGCCGTTTTGAAGGTCCGAGGCAAAAACGCAATGAGAGCAGCAGCAGTATGGGCAGCCTTGGGCAGCAAGCAGGTAGCAGGAATAAGTCTCAGAGTCAGTCCAAGAGGAAGCAGCAGGACTCAGGTAGCAGGCCCAGGAGAGTCTGTCAGTATGCAGGCATTCCATAGTGACAAATCTGATGGCAGACACTTTTGTTCTTCTTCAGCATGCTGGTACAGCACAGAGCAAGTCCAGGAGAGAGAGAGGCAGGTCGTGAGGCTTCTCATATCAGAAACCTCTTCTTCTTCATGAGGAATCTGTTGCCAGAAAACATAACCTCATGGTTGTAGGTCTCTTTTTTATCCTCCTTCTTCTGCCAGCATGGTATTCCTGGGTGCTTGGATAAGAATCATGTGCAGCACCTCCTGAGATGGCCATATTCCTAGAGATAAACCCACTCAAAAGACTGCTTCCTGGCCATTAATCTGAGGCTTATCTCTCTCTCTCATTGCCCCTGGCATTGTCCATCTGTGTCCCTCAGACAAAGGATTTCTCAACCCTCGCCCAGGACTTGCTTGGACTTGTCCATCTGTGTCCCCAGCAAGCTTTGAGAGAATGATGAAGAAGAATAATCTCTTACAATCTCTCAAAAGATTATACCATTAACTGAATCTTATATATTTTGTGAATTTTTGCAATATTTCTAAGACTTTCCTATGCAAATTAAATGATTTTTAAAGCTAAGATCCATGAAAAATACAGATCTCTAGAGTTTTATAGATATGGGAATTTAAATGCTTAACTTATAAAACAATCAAGCAAATGTTTGCAATATTTGTAAATGTTTACATTGTTTTCAAGACATTATAATTGCCGAAGGATTCATACTTTAGATTTGCTTTCTTTTCCAAGTGAAATTCATCAATAAATAATATTTTGAATTGTATTTTAAAAGAAAGGCTTATACTCAACTACCTTTTACAATATTTGTCCTGGGTTAATCACAAATTTAGAAACAGGCTCTCATTTTATATAAATAGGCTCAGTGACTTGAAATTGCTGAAGATGTCTATGGTTCTGCTAGTGACAGTAGACTACGAGAGCAAAAGAGCTTTTATCTTGGGGGGGGAGGGGAGGGGAGGGGAGAGAGAGAGAAAAATTAGTATGAAACAGCTCCTTTATAAAAAATGATAAGAAAGGAGACAAAATGTTCCATAGTAAGACTAAATGATGGAATGAGAACTCCAGGAGAAGAGTAAATTAACAGTTGTCTTAGAAACTATGAATTTCGGAATGTATCAAAAGCAGGAATCCAGATTTATATGAATAGAAGGCTGCATGGAAAAATATGGATCACAGCCTGAACAGATGACTAGTCTGTGAGAAAGGCTTGAGTTATCCTCAAGAAGGCAAGTAAGCTGTCTCTAGCTTTTGCATGCAGAAGAAACTCTCTTGTTAGAAGCTGCTCTGTAGCTGTAACTAAATATCCTTACTTTCTGTGAATGACCTTGATTACTCTGATTCACAGCGCTTTATTGTATTCTGCTGTTACATGTGTTGCCACAGTACTAAGAGAGACAGGTGGACATCTTTATATTGTCTTTGGAATTGGTGAACCTAACGCAGAGGCACTGGCACTTCAGCATTACAAAGGCAACTCATGGAAGGTAGCTCTTTGCTCTGAGATACCAAAACTTTCTTCAGTTTCTCAGTAAGCTTCTGCTTACCTCTTCCTCTTCTTAGCTTATAATTATTTGGGGTAAAAAATTGTGCATTTGCAAAGTGTCCTGTTCAATACCATTTCAATCTTGTCAGTATTATGTTTAATTTCTACTAATTGTACTACTCATTACAGCTCAGACAGCTCACAGCTGACAACATAAAACTCCTTCTGTGATAGGTCTGCCAAATAGTGTGCCTCATGCTTCCCTTGTATCAGACATTAACAGACAAACATTATTACTGATATAGGCTGACACCATTGATTACACTTTTGCATATACAGGCAAGTAAACAGAAACATTAATTTTAATTTTAACTCTGTTAGGAATTTGAAAGTAAAACAAAAGTAGTGTCTGCAGAATACAAGTGGAAGTTTTTAAACTGCATATCAACCATTTATTTTCTGATTTGTAATGGAAACTTCCAGAATAGGTAGTAAAAACTTTTTTAAAAGACAGTTTTCCCAGCAAAACAAGATTCAAATATATATATTTTTGGTTGGCTACCTATTGTAGGAAAGGAGAGAAAAAACATTCCAGAGTACAATAAGTCTACCATTGTAATGTATCAGTGAGTTGTATTGTTAAGATACAGTCCAGTGATTTCAGTCACAGGAGTGATGCTGGTAAGGCAAACCTTAAGAACTGTGAGCAAAGTTCTGGATCTATTAGAATCAGCTTCAGTTTTTTTTATACAATGAAGATAGAAAATCTTTATGGTATTCCCCTGTGCTGCTGTCATGCTAGCTGTAAAACATTCATGTTCAGATCCTTGACTACCTTGAATTTCATCATGACTCATCTGAGATCAATGAAGCTATAGAAAGTGGGAGAAAATATAGATAATGAAATAAAAACAAAGTAGTGGGTGTGTACAGATTCTGCTGCGACTTGTGTAATAGGGCTTTTTTTAGAATTGAATGTTCAAGTTTTAAGATTTAAGCAAGCATATCTGGGAGTTCATTGGGTAAAGATAGTGATAATTGCCAGATATCTCCCATGTCATCTTGTGCCGTTATGGTACTATCTCTTCGCTTACGGTAAGTTTATTTCTTACTTTATATTTTCAGTCCTTGTCAAATCTTATAGTTTTTATTCAACAACACAGACCATATAGGGACAGACTTCTCTCCTATTTCTTGTTTTGTCTTTTTTTGCTTGTATTCTTTTTAGTTTCTGTTTTTACATTCTGTAAATTTCTAATAAACCCTTATGATTCTTTCCCTTACATGTGGATGACTTTGTCAAAATATTTTTTGTTACTCTCTTCATATAAATCATTTTTAAATCATTCACTGTTTTATGTTTTTTTGTTTGTTTGTTTTGCTTTTTTTCTTTGTATAATGTTATAGAAATTACATGAAGTAAAGATGATAATCACACAGCATCATTTGGACCTTCACACACTCACACTATGTAATATAATTTTTCCAGATACTCCTCTGTGAACAGATGCATAAGGAATCTTGTATATCTCAAATATAATTTAAATATTATATATATATTGTGAATTTAAGATATTTGAAGTCAGCAAAACCAAAAAAATGCATTTCTGATTTTTTAAAAAAATTTAATTCAAAATAATGATTAACTTCATTAATATGAGTTGATCAGACAGTATGTGAGAAAAGGGGGATTCACGCCTTTGCACGTGAAGCAAAGGAGGATGTGGCAATGAGCTTAAGAACAATGTCTGTGATGTAACACATTCCTTTATGGAGCTGTTGTGTGAAACACTGAAAATCTGGAAGATAGCGCAATTGTGAATAATTATGGTACACATGAAGCTCAATCTCTATTGAATCCTTTTAAATTTCAAATAGTTATTCATTTCAGATCTTGCATCTCTTTTGAGAGTGGGACAGAGAATTCAGAGCTTGAAAAACTGTGGCTATTTTTGTCACTTTTATCATTCTAGTTAATGATTTTCTTGTATTTTCTCCTTTTTTCCATGAGATCTGTGACGATGACTAGAAATTACATCAAATAAAATGTATACAATCCTGGAATTATGATCTGATATTTCTGTTATATATGCCAGCTACTGTGGCAGCCATATAGTGTGAATGAATAGCCTTCTCTACTTATGACTATTGGTCTCATTGTTTTCCCCTTCTGTTTGTCTTCCCAGTAAGTATTGTCATATTGAATGCACTTTATATGTTTTCTGGGGAAGTATATCCTCTTTGGACACACATTTGGAGCATTTGACAAATGTAATATGATAATAGATTTTAAGGAGCCTGAATATCAAGCTTCCCATCAACAGAACCTGGAAAATTGCCACTTAAAGAAAATAGATACTCTAAGCATTCTTTGCTTAGCCCTATCTTGATGTAAATGTTTATGTTGAACTATTACGCCTGACATTTCATGAAGCTGGAGTACAGGATAGTGTATCTCTGCTGGATTGATAATGCCAGGAAATCCATCACTCAGGGAAAAAAAAAAAAAAAAAAGAGGGTGAATTATTCATTAGGATGCAGAATTCTGATGATAGCTTGAAAACAACTTTGATGACTTAGCAAATGAAATGCAAAACATTAGAATTCCATTTACGTACCTGGACATCAGAGCTGTATGCTATGTTCAGGTTGCCAGTGAACCTAATGCTTGTGCCAACATTTACAGTACTTAATATATAGTATAGCTTCATTGCTACACTTTATACAAGAGTCCATAGAAAGCATCTTTATTTAAAGCAGCAGAACTAATGCTAGTGATTGATTATTATATAAGTAATTGATTGCCCCTTGTTGGCAACTAAGAGCATGAACATGAATGAAATAGTGTGGAAGAGAATAAAAGAAGTGGGAGGCACTCTGATACCTTTCAAATATTTCTGTACTTTAATTATTTATTATATACGTGGAACTCATGTAACGACTGACAACTATTTTTAGGGTTTATTTTTAAATACACCCTATACCTAAATAAATAACAGGACTTTGCAATTCATGATTATACTTATTGCCTTCTTGCTGTATACATATATATATATATATTTATATATAAACAACACATAAAACAAAACAAATATGATTATCTTCCTGGTAAAACAGTCTGTATTTCATTATTAAAAATTATTAGTGTAACAAACTATGTACTCTTGTCTCTTTATACCAAAATTATTTGAAATTCAAGATTGTTGAAGACGTCTAAATTCATTTTAAGGCAAATAAGGCCATCTGCTTTTATTTTATTTTTTTTAATAGTTATGATAAATTTAACTGTTTTATTGATTTTAAATATTAATTACTGAGAAAGCAAAAATTCCTTTCACGCAATGTTTTAGGCCCAGTGGTTAGGTATTCTTTTTCCAAGATTTTTCCATTTTCAGAAAAATGTGTTCCAATTACAGTAAAGTATTAAAATTCACAAGTTTAAGAAATTCCCAAATTACACTATTTTTTTTTCTTAAAATACGTCTGCATTTTTTCAGCAGTAATTAAAGGGATTTTTCTCTGGCAACTAGGTAAGATACCTACTTGCCAAACATGACAAAGAATCATAAAATCATAGAATCATGGAATCAGATAGTGACTGCAGATGCACACTGCCAGCAGTCGCTTAAGTCCAGCTTTTCTCCAACAGAACCCCCAAGTCCTTGGCAGGGATGCCCTCAGTGAGTTCTTCTTTCAGTTTATAGAGATATCTGGGATTGCCCTGCTCCAAGTGAAACACTTTGTACTTGGCCTTGCTGAATCTCACTAAGTACATATGGATCCACTTTCCAAGCTTGTCCAATCTCTGTGCATGGCATCTCTTCCTTCTATTGTATCAACTTCTTTATATCAGAAATAGTGCATCCAGATGGAGCAGCACAGTGATCATCCCCCATATGCTCAGTAAGGTTGCACCTTGGATACTACGTTCAGTTTGTGGCCCTTTGATATAAGAAAAAAATGGACACTCTAGAGCATGTCCAGAGAAAAGTAATGAAGCAGCTGAGAGGTCTGAAGCACAGGCCTTATGTGGAGCAGCTGAAGGATAAGGGATTGTTCAGCATTGAGAAGAGGAGACTCAGGGGAGACCTTGTTTCTCCTTACAACTATCTGAAGGGAGGTTGTGGTAAGGTGATAGTTGGCCTCTTCTCCCAAGTAACTAGCAGTAGGACTAGAGGGAATGGTCTCAAGTTGTGCCAGGGGAGATTCATGTTGGACATTGAGAAATACTTCTTCAAGAGAGTGGTCAGGCACTGAAATGGGCTGCCCAGGGAGTCGCTGATGCTGGAAGGGTTGAAGAAATCTTTAGATGTTGTACTGGTGGACATGGTTTGTTGGGAAAATATTGGTAACAGGTGAAAAGTGGGACTAGATGATTCTGGAAGTCTTTTTCAACTTTGGTGATTCTATGATTCTGTGAGTCTCTAACTGCACAGCCCAGCATTGGTGTCATAAGCAAACTTGCTGAAAGTGCACTCACTCCCACCATCAATGTCACTGAAAAAGATGTTGAGGAGCATCAGTCCCAAAACAGACATCACTCATGAACAGCCTCCAGCTGGACATAAAGCCAGTGACCACAATCCTTGACTGTGACCATCTAACCAATTAATTGTCTGCTAGTCTAGTCCAGTCTTTTATTATCTACTAGAGTAGTTCAGTCTTCAAATACAAATTTCTCCAGTTTAGAGATCTGGATTTGGTGTGGGACCATGTCTAAGGCCTTTTGCAATCCCAAGTAGATGACATCATTTGCTTCTTCCACTGACATTGTCACTCCATCATAGAAGATGGAGTCTTCTACATTTGTCAGCAATGTTCTGCCCTTGGTTGAACTGTGGAATAACTACATGTGGAATACCTACTTGAGTCATAACTTCTACAGATTAAACAGTATTCTGAAAAGCAGTCTGTGCAGGATATAGCTTACCTTTATCAGTTACTATCTAGTTATAACAAAAGAATCATTCAGAATATCTCACAGTATTTTGTAGAGGTTAACAGAAGAAGAGTGGCAGGGATTCTACTCACACTACAAGAAAAAATACATAAATAAATGTCCATAGAGCTTTTTATTTCAGCGAAAAAGTAACTACAGTTTTTATTTCAATATTTAAGTTTTATTTCTTCTTCCTCTAATCCAACTGTAGGTCTTTATTCAGCTTCTTTTCTTATGTTTTCACATTATTAAAATAGTTTCAATGTCACTGTAATATCAGATGCTGTAAATTCGGTATTTTCTTTTTCTGGTAAATGTCATGCCAGAGTTTTGCGAGTTTTCATTTGGTTTGGTATACATGTAATATAATACATTTTGTTAATAGCTCAAATCTGAAGGTGAAAAATATTTTTGCCTGGTGACTATTATCCAGAACTTAATCATTGTGAACAACTGGCACTTTATCTTCATGGATGAAGGACTTTAGCTCTTTATACTAGGTTAACTCTTTAAAGGGAAAAGGAAAGTGGAATTATTTCTTTAAGTAATGGATTAAATGTATTATATTAATATAAAATATCTAATGTATAGTAGAACAGAATGGAGCAATCCTTCAAGGAGCTCATTTTCTCTGAGATGGCAGTAGGGAGGAAGAGCTTCTTTTTCACAGAGTACAGTTAGAAAACAGAAGAATTTTTCAGCAATAACTGTTTCAGTGGTCCTGTACTGACACAGTTGATTCAAAAGTTGGTGAAAATTAAATTTACTTCTCAAAGAGCCTGCATAATTCTTATGGCTTAATTTCCAGTTCATAAAAACTGAATTAGTTAGAATGAAGACTCAAACTCATTATAGTGCTAGCCTATGTGACATGCTGGCTCATAAGCTTAGTTTCTTGTAATATCAGCAAACTAGATAGAATGATTTCCCACCTCCTTTTGGAACACATGTAGTTTCTGCATGGTAGTAATAGTCATTGTTTTCAGAAGAAATATGAAGTCAGACTCAACTTCTGAAAATAGACAGAAATATTAATATAAAAATATTAAATAATAATTGAGAGCTGCTGGAGTTTGGAATGGCATTGAAAATAAGAGGGTTTTTTTATTCAGATGTCAGAAAAATTGCCCAAGAATAATGAAGAAGGATTATAAAGCTTAAGTAACAGACTATGAATTTTGCTTTAGATTTTGTGACATATCATGAGTGCTAAGTAGAAGTAAGTAAGTAGAAAGTTAGAAAATTAAGTTTAGAGGTGGTGTACAAGGTTACTAGGGTGTGAGACAATTGGAAAGATGCCTTTGAGCAAGTATAAAAAAAATCTGGCTGAATATGAGTACATTAGATGTAACAATCTAAAGAAGGGTCAAGCCTCAATGGATGTGCAGTTAAAGGCTAAAAATTATAACATTATGCTAAATTATTAATAATTAATTATTAATTAATTATTAATTTAAAAAAGAAGGCAGCTCTTAGGGGGAAATGTAGTTTAAAAAAGAAAAAAAGTACCTGTTCTGCCAACGATTTCTGACAACAGAAATTATTATAAGTCTGATTTCCAAATGAAGCTCATGGAAGACAGCAGATTATTGAACTGAAAAACCTATATTCTTTCCTTATGGTTATATTGATTTACCCATAATTTCTTTAGATAATCATCTATATATGTGCATATATTTTTTAGTTAGTTAGTTAGTTAGATTCTTACAGCAAGAGAAGAAATAAAAAAATTCTTCTTACAAGAGAGAAATATTATCAAAGTGAATTTTCTGTTACCCTCCTACTCTAGCTACACAGGATGTCCACATATATTGTAACACTGGGATAGAATTTTGTAAAAGTGATTGCAATGGCAAGTATGGCCTGTAATCAATACCAAAGAGGGATTAGGAGTAGCAGGCCAGAAAAGGCTGATCTTTTAAAAGGAAGAAAGATTAAGAAAATGTTGAAGCTTTTTACCGTGCCAATGCATTTTTTATGAAAATTATAAGGAATATAAGGAATACAACTCAAAAATTATGAGAAGTCAACAGGAAGAAAAATTGAGTGAATGAGTGTGCATAGCAGGAAATCTTGAGATAAGATACAATAAAATATTTTCACAGGATGAATTGTATATTTTATATGCAAAAGATAAAACAGCAGATTCCTCAAAACAAACAATACAGAATTTTTGCTTCAACTGAGAATGTGAAATATTGCATTTTTTGTCAGAATTTCTATCCATGTATATAAGCACTTTTGTGGGTTTTTGTACCACATATGTAAAAGAACAATTTAAAAAAATATATATATTTAAGATATATTTTATACAAAATGATGCAGATTTGATATTTATTCAAAATGAAGTTTTACCATGCTGGAAATTATAAAAAAAAAAAAAAAAAAAA
>JAPSGF010000172.1:385023-411948 GCA_035772895.1 Perdix hodgsoniae
TCCCTTCCCTTCCCTTCCCTTCCCTTCCCTTCCCTTCCCTTCCCTTCTCTTCTCTTTTCCGAGTCTATACAGGAGTATTTTCCTCACGTTATCTCATTTTCTTCTCTTTAACATAGGTGATTTAATGTCAGCTTGAAATATTCTTGGTGAAGCAAAATATTTTTATCACAAACTTAAGTTAAATAATAAGTTCATCCAACTTAAAAGCTAAAGAACAACATGGTTTGTAGTATTGCATTTGATGGATTTATAACGACTGGAGAGTCCTTATAAATTAATTAGATTAAATAGATGAATTAGATTAATTCCATATCTACAAGCTTTCATTTACAAGCAGAGCAACCAACCAAATTTTAAAAAAAATAATTAAAAAAAATACTTTTTTTCATGCAGGTACAGCTTTTCCAATTAGAAAAATACACTCCAAGGATCTTTTATTTGTGTTTTTCAATGAAAATAATATTTATCCCAAAATTTGGAGATACTCTATAAGTACAAAAAAAAGAGACAATAAAAAGATCTCTCTAATTCAACATTACTTCTCTCCATTTTTTGAGGGAAAATAAGTATAATCTCAGTCATAGTCATGCCCATGTAGACCAGTATTCCTACATTTGTGAAGTGAAGATGGCGTTTTACTAGGTTGCTCCAAAAAAAATAATCATCTCTCTTATTTATTTCCATGTAAAATATACTGAATGGTTGCAGTATTTGAGATATGGCCTAACCAGGGCAGGCTAGAGAGGAAGGATCACCTCTCTCAGCCTGCTGGCCATGCTATTCTTTATGTATGCCAGGATACCATTGGCCTTCCTGGCCACATGGTCCTTCTCTTCAGAGCTCCTTTACAGAAGGTCATCCCCTAACCTGTACTGATGCATGTGGTGGAAGACCATACACTTGCTCTTGTTGAACCTCATCGGGCTCCTCTACACTCAACAGACCAGCCTGTCCAGGTTTTGTTGGATGGTGGCACAACCATCTGTGTACCAGCTATTCCTCTCAGCTTTGTATCATCAGTAAACTTGCTGAGGGTGATCTCTATTCCTTCATCCAGGTCACTGATATTGATATTGATATATCATATGATATATGATATTAAGATATTGAACAAGACCAGCACTAATCCCTGGGGAGCATCACCAGTTACAAGCCTCTAACTGCCTCCAATGTTGCACCATTGATCATGAGCCTCTGAGTCCTGTCACTTCATTGTCCCCTCATCAGTCCCATACATAATAAGTTTTATTACAAGGATGCTATGGGAGACAGTCTCAAAAACCAAAAGGTACACAGCATCTACTGTTTCTCCTCAGCTGCCCAGCCAATGATGACATCATTGATGGTTACCAGGTAGTCTTGAAAGACAACACTATCATCAGTCATTGCCAACATGGGTTCAGAAGAAGAAAGTACTGTTTAATAAATTTAATTTCCTTTTATGGTCTGATTACCTACCAAATTTACCAAGGAAGCCAGGTGATAGAAGTTTATTGGATTTCAGTAAAGCTTTCGATAGTGTTTCTCACAGTATCCTTCTGGGCAAAATGTATAGCGTACAGCTAGATAAATACATAATACCTATGATGAGTAAAAAACTGGCTAATGAGTTGGGCTTGAAAAATCATAGTAAATGAGATTACATCTGGCTGGTGCCTAGTGACTGATGGGACTCCACAGAGCTCAACTTTGTAAATTATCTAGATGCAGGACTTAAATTTGTACTAAGTTTGTAGATGACACTACACTGGGAGTACCCTGAGCTGCTGGAGTTCAAGGAGAGTTTGGACAACACTCTCAGAAATAAGGTTTTAATTTTGGATGGTTTTCCATGGAGCCAGAAGTTGAACTTGATGCTTTGGACTGCTTTGTAGACACATTACATTAGTCACCAGCCAGGTATGAAAGACCAGTTTGAATCACTGACGATCACTGACTACAAATGAGAGAAATAATTTAACCTTTTAGAATTCGTGAACGTATATTATCTAGTCCTGGATTTTATTTTATTTTTAATAAATCTGTTTAATAACTGCTATTTTCATCATTTGAATTTCAGAAGGAATGTAATTTCAGTACAAATATTATTTCACAACTACTTTGAGCTCCCTGTAAGTGCTTCCAGTGTGAAAACAACCTCAGTTTCTTCCACAGTTAACAGACAGGTAAAGAATATATTTCATTATTATGTTTTTCACTTTTTTGATTATTCTTTATTCTACCCTAAACATCTTAAGGCCCTACAGACTTTCTAGCAGAACACTTCTAATATATATGAAGGAAGTTTTTACTGTGTAATTTTGGTGTATTTGGCTTAGTATTATTTGAACATTAGGAGAAGTGAATAGTCAGACGCAAGGGAGGAGGTAGATAGCTAAGATCAAAGTTAATTATTTATTCCTAAAATGCAAATATGAGTCCTAAATAGGATTTCACTTTCAAAGTGCTAATATCTCCATGGACATCAGATACCCTGATTTCCTCTAGTGTATCAGAATATGATTTCCAGTTACATAAATCCTGCAAATACACTGTATGCCATATGGTAAATTAACTTGCTCTTTGAATTTCAGTTCAGCGTTGTTCCACTGACTTCAGAATTATAACTTTCATTCATTTCAGCAAGTAATTAGGCTTTTGTTTGTCCATTTCTGTGTTGAATATTTAGCTGCCAATTATCTTATGAAAAAGTGTTCTTAAAAATAATAAAAAATTCTGCAGGTGACATACGCTAAATACTTTGGCTATGAACCTGATTTTTGTGTTTCTCTTTTGTTCTAAGAGACTTTCTCACAAAATAATTATAAAAATATATAAAAAATACACAAAAATAATCATACATATTTCTAGGGAGGAAATGGAATTTCTAAGATCTTTAGCTCTTTTTATTAATCAATCAATCAATCAATTAATTAATTATTTTTTTAAACAAGGGAATTCTGTTCTATTCGAGGGACTTTGCAGACATTTTATTTAGATCACTTTGGTAATGGGAAAATGATGATAATTTATTTAACTTTTTCAACACTTTATTTTTAATTTTACTTTTCAATCCAAGAATTTTAACTAGATAGCAGAAGGTGAGTTTACAATTACACTTTTGTGTGTATAATTATGCATAGTCTTTTGCCATTTATGTGGATTTTCTATATGCATTACATTTTTTAACATTGTCAGATGTGTATATATGACATAACTTCTCTGAAAATTCACACCATATAAAGAATATTGCCACTGAGAAAAGATTCTTTTGCCTTGGGGAAACTTTTTACTTCATTACCATGCAAATATTCATTTTTCCCAATAGGTTGAGTGGGTTGCTGTGAAAGGAATAGGAAGTTCTCTTCAGTGATTCAATAAGTTAAGGGTTTTTGAAGATTTTCTTGCTTCTGGCATCGATTATAAGTTCTGGAGATTTTAATATGAAGGTGACCTCTCTTAGCCATGTTCTGCTCCCAGAGACTCTTAAAAACAAGTTAGTTTATTACAAAGAACATATCTAAGAGCTTTCAGGTCAGGAGAGGCTTATTCTCTGAAGAAGTGCATATCACTGAAAACGTACTGTCTAATGTGAGGCTCTATCTTTGTATTTTATTACAAGTGGCTATTAGAAAAGTTTCTTGAAACTTGCATGTTTGCTTTAGATTCAGATAACCTCAGACCCCTAGGAAATTATCTATCTCAACTCTCATTACAAATTACAATGCCACAAGAGTTTAATTAATTAAACATTAAAAGTTATTATTTTTCATTGAGTAAAAATTATGTTTTCTATGAATATTTTATATGATGTTTACAGATTTGGATCATTACTCTCCAACAATCTTCTCACAGTAGTAAAACTGTTTGTTTTCCAACTTTTCTGTCCTCTTACTTAATTACATACTCCAAGCATTTACCTGTATATGTACAATATTGATAACTACACTTCTGTATTTTTTGTATGTGTTTAAAAGATTTGTAATCTCACGTTTTCTTCAGAAATGTACATTTTATAATGATAATCCAAGTATTAAGATATCTAGATATTTTAAAATATTTACATAGGTTTCAATCAGGATTTAAGTGTTCTGAATACAATTTCTCCTGTGTGAGCATTTTTTTCTCCATTTTGGTAACCTTGCTATTTTTGTGTCTATATCATGATTTTTCTCCTTTTTGTTCCATTGCTTTCCAGATTTGGATTATTCAACATTCTAAATTCAAGGATGGTTATAAACTATATATTTCTAGGAACAGTTCTTAATATGGTTGCATTTGCTCTTACAAGTTAACATCCAATGATATTTTTTTAGAAGACACACATTAAACCTTTTAATTAAGGAATAAATTTCAGCTCAGAACAGTTTCTGAGATTTTCCTCTTTTCAAAAAAAAAAAGAAAGAAAAAGGAAGCAGCAGCCAGCAGTCAGTACTTGTATAAAGTGGGTAACTACTTCAATGTGCTATTCAGTACTAAGTTTTGATACTAGATATTTTGTGAAAAGAGGATGGAAAAACTTTTTTTTTCTTTTTATTTTTTTTTCCTTTCTTTTTTTCCATCATCTATATACAGGTATAAATTATTTAGTTTCAGAAAATTACAAGATCCTTTGTATTTTTTTACTATAAGTCAACTGTTTATCTACAAGTTTCTATAAATTTTTTTAAGAACTTGTTTTCAGTTCAAAAATGTTATCGAAATTGCAAGACAAATTTTGGGATGAACTAGCTTGTATTCCACTCAAAGAACATGTGTAATCTTAACCAATAGCCATTAGTGGCCGTGCTTTAGTTCAGTGCACAAAGTCCATAATTCTTCTGATATGTGTTTCCAAATTTTAAGATTGAATATGTTGCCTGATCTTTGTAGTATTTTTCACTGATACACCGCCACAAATCATAATTGGAGATTGTATGTTTTATGTTTGTGAGGAGGTATTTTAATACAGTGGAAATATTAAATTTCCTTGAATCTTTCCAGTAAATAATAACTTCTGTTATTTCTGAATATTTGCTCAATATTTATTTCAGAATGTTTATTTCTGCTGTTTCCCTTTTTTCTTTTTTCTTTATATTTCCTCATCAAAATCTTCCCTAAGATTATTACTGATTGGTCTGCCTTTCTGTGATGTGCAAACCAAGGTCATGTACTCAAAAATCAAACTATGCTTCCTTGCTTTTATATAGTGACAGGACATTTAATATCTGCTTACTTTTTTTTTTTTTTCTAATTAACTTATGAAACAACAGTCTTCTAAAAAATCTAGAATACAAACACTTCTATGAGGGACACTTTCAGAGGACTTTAAACTCATTTATATTGCAATTAGAGGAGGAGCAGAGAATACCTGTCTCTAAACTTTTCCAAAGATTATACCCCACAAGCTTTTAGCATGGTTCTGGTAATCTATAGGTGAACCAGATGTTGATTTAGCTTAAAAGAACAAAAAAGAACTGTATAAATGTGGTATGTTTTCCATTATAATCCCTATACTTGTGTCCATTTGAGTTCTGCCAGTTATTATTATTAAAAGTTTTATGCTGAAGGACTATACTAAATTAACCACTTTCTGTATTAGAAGATGGTCTTTGCTCTAATGAACAAAGGCTTTGCATAATTGTATCACAAATTAAATGACAATGCACAATTTTACAAGGGCAGCACTTCAAATCAAGACGTGGGAGAAAGTGAGCCCATTCTTAGCACATCTTCAGCTCAGTTAAAAACCTTGAGCAGATGTGAATAAAATAAAATAAATGAAGAAGAAATTCCAGATAAAGAAAATAGGTTCAGCAGTTATACTTTTCATGCAGAAGTAAATTTGATGGGACGCCACTGAGGCAGGCCAATGTGAAGGACAACTAATACACTTGGGAGATGCAAATTTGTTTCGGTTAGATCTTGATTTAAAGACAGGCACAATAATATTACACTATCCTGTATCCTTCATCCTATCATTTCCCCTTCATTAGAACAGAAGCTTTTAAACACTGCCCTGGTGTCATGAGATTCATACTTATGTCTTAACAACCACCTCACATGTAGCTTTTCATTGTTACAATGGGAACTTGTAAGTGGCAGTGGACCAAATGAAACCACAGCAGTAACAACATTAGCTTTTCAGAATGAAAAGTCTTGGGGAAAACATTTGGACATTCTTAGCAGAAGTTTATCTAATAAGAAAATTCATTCTTTTCATATCAGAAGTACTCATTGTTTCTATAATTGTAGCTAATCATAGTAGTCACGTCAGGAAACACTGAAGTTCTGTTGAACTGACAGACAAAAATGTAAATCGGTTGGAAAACGACAACTGAAATTTTGCAATCTGCAGTGAAGTTCCACCATGCTTCCTAACTACATACAACAATATACCTAAGAATAGAGCTATTTTTTATTTTTTGCTTTTTACTACCCACTAAGAAAAAGTTGTTTTTCTTATTTTTCTGATTTTGTTTTTAGAAATGACACTTACTAAATTTATACCGGAGTAAACAATGAAAGTAAGAATTACTATGGGAATGAATCTCTAATTCAAGTAATTTTTTTGAAAATTTCTTTTCTCGAGTAAGAGATACATGAGCAACTTCATATGAAAAGTCTTGAAAGCATTCATGAGAAGATATATTTTTCAGTCACTTTGATTTTTACCAAATTTAGAAATGAAAAATAAAAAAATTAAAATACAGGAGTTATGATGGCTTATGATGGCTTTACATCTAAAAAAAAAAAAAAAAAGTATGATTTCAAGAAAAAAAATGAAAAAGAACATTCCAATTTGTATTAATAATTTGGTGGGTTTCCCAATCTCTGTCTTTTTGCAATTTTCAGAGTGGAAAGAGCTATCAAATTAATGAAGACATTCTCTGACAACATATTAAAACATACCTTTTTCTAGGTT
Source organism: Perdix hodgsoniae (assembly GCA_035772895.1). Taxonomy (NCBI): domain Eukaryota; kingdom Metazoa; phylum Chordata; class Aves; order Galliformes; family Phasianidae; genus Perdix; species Perdix hodgsoniae. The sequence continues at coordinate 391,907 of JAPSGF010000172.1, forward strand.
GTCAGTGTTAATTTATATATACTTTTATATATAGATGTATGAATATATATTATATATTATATTATATATATATATATATATTTCTATATATATATCTGAATTATATATATATCGATTGTTAAAAATGATTTTCATTTATTTATTTATTTATTTATTAATCTCTCTCCTATATTAGTTTAGGCTTGCTTAGTTTTATTTATTTACTTGAATTGCTGCCCTGTTGAAATTTACCTTTATTGTTCAGGTCAGGGTTACTACCTCTTCTGATGTGATTTTTACAAGATTTGAAAGTTTTCACTTTTATATTTTGTTTTCTCTATCTTTTTGGGGACTTGCAGAAAAAAAAAGAAGTATAAATATATTGTGCAAACAATACACTGCATATGCATATGATTTCAAAGCTTAGATAAAACAGCATTTGGGAACAATTCCTTTCTGAATAGCCAATTAATAACTGAAGATTTTATTTCATTATTTTAGAAGAGTGTAATCATTTAGAGATGTTCTTTATAAACCGTTAATTACTCAGGCAAATTGTTTTCAGAAACAATATCAATATACTTTAGTTTGTCAAAACTTGTATACTGCTGACTTGAGACAAAATAAGTAGAACCTTATTCCTTTTTTCTATTTAGATAACTGTTTTCGTATACTTCGATTTTATTGTACTAGAAAATGCAACCCTCTTTCAATATGTGTTTTAAAAATTATTCTCATCTGAAAACTTGAAAATTTTTTTTTTAATTCCAATTTCACTACATTAATATTCATAAACTTTGACTCCCCTACTAATAATACAGTTATAATTAAACAAACCCATGTATCCTTTCATCATCCCAAATGAATTTAATCAGATGGAATCTTTCTATGGAAGACAGACTCACCACAATTCTTTGTAAAAAGTGCCGTAATCTCCTTTGAGAAATGTATATTCCACTGAATTTTGAACTTTCCTCTCACCTCAAAATATCTTTACTCCTTGCTTAACAATTTACTTCTGAATGTGTCCTATATGTGTCTATATTTCTATTTTTTGTTTGTTTGTTTGTTTTTTATTATTATTCAGGAAAATGTAAATGTCATGAGACAATATAACAGCAGTAAATAAAACACAATTGGAATGAAGAGACAACTTCTCTATTGCATTGGCCCAAAAGCAATGGGTTTAATTTGCAAGGAAGGACAATTAAGAGCATAATAGAAAGGGAAAAAAATAAAGGATCTGTCTATTGGTAAGGGTAATTAAGTTTTGTAATACATCGTCCGTGGTAATTTTTGAATCAATATCAGTAATATATACATATATTTTTTAAAAAAAGGTAAAGTGAATGTGCAAGGAGAATCTTAGCTACAACTAATTCTGTCCTAGGGCATGGAATTTGTTTCTGTGGTACCTCAGTGTCTTTCTCACATCTGTATTTAGTAACACTGCAAATACTGAGGTAATTATACCTACTTCCCTAAGACAATTCTGGAAAACAATTAGAAGAAACAATTAGAAGGGATCAATGCACAGCAGGACTCTTAGCTGTATCAATTACACTGTCTGGCCTTCATTTGGCATGGATTTCTGAAGAGCTTTACTTTATTCATTAGCCTTTTGCTGCCATACCATGCAACACAGGAACATGGCTGATAGACTGAGATGAAACGAATACTGACAACCAGAGCAAACAAACAAACAAACAACAAAAAAAACCTCTTGTAGTTATCTGTTGAAATTTGAGGAAGTTTCATTAAAAACAAACAATAAAACCACAACTAGAATGTTCTTGTTTGTATTTTTCCTATCTTTGTTAATTGCACCAATGATGCCACTATTCAGAATCCCTGAAAAACTAAGTGGAATTGGGTTAGGTTTTTTCAGCTCATACAGATATGCTCGTTTATCAGACAAACTTGCTAATATTACAGACCAAGTGCTATAAATCCTGGGCGGTCTGAGAATTCCTTGTTGACAAAAATGACTTTGACAAAAATGATGTCAGCATCTCACTCATTGACAATTTTCAGTGAGTTACGCTACCATTAGTCTACTATATTCTGGATTTATTCAGAGGATTCCAATTTGAAGTTGTAAATGTTGTACTTCCAAATGAACTAAAGAGGGCATTTCAGATGCAAGGATGCCACAAAGAGCTAGCATATATAGTCAAAACAGACTATGATTCTATAATTTTTCTGATGTTAGAGTAGCCTACATTCATGGGATTAAACCAGAGAACTGTAAATATTACTGACAATTTTTCCTGAAGTGATTTTTATAGATGGTTGCAAATAATAATTTTAACAAGGAAAACTTTTATTTAGAGACATCCAAATCTACACCAAAATATTAAAGGATTCTGCCAAATATTTATTGTATATTTAATTATAGCCAATTAAATGATTGTTATTTCTCATCTTGGGCTTTCAGTATATGAATATACAAGAAATGTACAGAATGTAATGCCTGCTGTTTTATTATGACATCCTCCTATTTATCATGATGTCAAAGACAGATGTTGATAGTGTGATAGTAGAGGTTAAATGTTCCTGCTAATATTCCATTACATGTTGTTGCTTTGTGACAGAAAGTAACAAAGAGGCAGTCTGACAAAATGACGTCTGACATGGAAGTGTGTATGAAGTAATGGCGTGTCACTGAATTCTTCCATGCAGAAAAGATTGCACCCAATGTTTTCTGTCACACCACAAGATGAAGAGCATCTCGATCAACTCATCTGTACAAGTCAGCTAATGGTGGTTCTAGAAGCTGTGAAACAGTGGTGAAACCACCTCTACTGGTGCAGATTTTGATGAGCACAGTATGCAAGCTCTTTTCCACAGCTGGTGAAAATGCATAACTAATGGTGGTGATACACTTGAAAAACAGTGCTTTTTAGCTGAGAATTTGCTCTATCAAATAGTGTCACTGTGTTCTTTGTATCTGTTGTAGTATTAATGGAAATAAACAGAAACCATTACTTTTGGAGCGACCTATTTAACTCCAAACTGTCAGATAAGCCTCCATATTGTTTTAATTGTAAAATGTGAATTTGTAAGGATCCAATGCTTCAAATGGAAAAGCTTCAAATCTATACACAATCCAAATTCTTTTAGTAAAAATATCTAAGTGCTCAGTCTCCAGGGAATATCCAAAATGAACGTAGCAGAAATAATAGGATACTTTTGATAATGTTCTCTATAATGTTTCCAGGATTAAAGATGCCTTTCCCTCATCACATTCTTGTATTTTTCATGCAGTAAATAAAAAGATTTTTTATGCTATATGGGATTCTTTTCCTTGGAAAGTGCTGCAATTACAGTGCTAGAGGGCTTTTAAAAGAGCTTACCATTTAGATAATCCTTGTACTCTTTTCTCACTGAAGAAAGTGAAGATCCTCCAAATTAAGGAGTTCTATGTATTTTCATAAGCAAAAAAAAATCCACAAATTCTTGGAAGAACTCTCTTAATGTGTAACACTAATTTTACATCTAAACTGACGTGCATGTTACCAGTCTAGTACTCACATAAAATTGGTCCTACTTAACTGATCCAGACCAGAATATTAAGTTTAAATGTTGGTGTTTTTTGTTTGTTTGTTTGTTTGTTTCCATAAATAATGGTGTACAAATATGTAGACTTCTTGTCAGCAATACAGTAATTCTTGAGAAGATGGGATGTTTGGTTTTCTTAAGCTATTACTTTGGTATTTTATTCCTTTTTATTATACATCTCTCTGAGATGTGCTTTGATTACAAATCTCTCTTTTGCTATTCCACAAGCACAAACAAAATCTATAGTCTAGGATGACATTCTATTTCCTCTTTTCCTCACAAAGTGAGGATGGTTGTTGGGTGGTTCACTGAATAGTTGTTGCTTGGAGCTGGGGAACTGGGTAGAAGCTGGTCCCGGTAGAAGGCTCCCCTACATCTCATAGAGGAGTCCGTAGGGGTATGTGTGTGCGTGTCTCTAAATTAAAATCCAAATTCTGTGATTGCTGTATCTGTCACAATCTAATATTTCCACTCTGTAGTAAAAAGGAAGGCTACTTACTGTACATACATGAATTTTCTTCTGCTTCACATAAAACTAGGAGAATAAACAAGGGTCTCTGAGAAAACATTAGCATTTTAGTTTCCACAGAAATATTTTTCCCCTTTGATTGACTTCACTTACAATGGCAAAAATAAATAAATAAATATTGCCAGGAGAAGTATTTTTACTTTGTAAAGCAGAATAGATTTTATAGGCCTGTATGTTATGTTTAAGGTATTTTCAAATTTGCAACAAATGCTTTACTGACTCACCCGAAATTTCAGCCTCTTATTATTTAAAATGTTGTCATAATGCTTCATTACTGTACTAGTGTCTTTGATGCAGCAGTTCCCTGGAGGAGATTCCTGACCAACTATCATTGCATCATTTTCTTTTTTGTGAAGACAGTGATCAGAGCTTAAAAACTTGTAAAGCCAGTCCAATATCTAGTTTAGGCAGCATTCTCAATGTGCCCAAGGGTTCCAGATTTTTTTTTGCTTAGAAATACATTAATTGATTTCTTAGTTTTTGGGCCAGAGTTTGATTCATAATTCACTTAAGGTGTTCTCAGCAAGTTACTTACATGTACATTCTACTAAGTCTCTTAAAATAGACTGATATCCTTACCTATATTGTCATCCGTAGTGTGAATAATAGGATAGAAAGATAAAATTTAAAAGAGTAAGATAAATAACGTGGCATGAAAATTTGAACATTCAGTTATTAAAAACTTTCTTTACAAAGTAAGACAGCACTTTCCTTAAATGTCTGAACTAAATGAAATTTAACTCTGATAAATTTATCAGAAATACAGATGAGAAGAAAATGCTGTAAATAAATATTTCTCACTGCTAAAATGAACACTGTAATTATTAAAAAGAGTTTTAAATTACTGCAAAATTTGTTTCTCATTATGAGAAATTTATCTACTCACACTTTCAAGCTTATATTTTAGCATGTACAAAAAACACACTTTAAAACAACTGGGATTTAAACTATAGAGAGAAAGAAAAGGGAAGAAAGAAAAAAAACGCTTAAGAAAGTGATCTAGTATATAGTAAAAACAGACATTAAGATCGAAGTGTAAGACATACAAAATATTGAGTCAATTTGAGCACATCAACATATGTAAAATAATTCAGTTATATCTGAGCGCTTCATTCTTTCAGAGAATTATTATTTAATTCCACATTTATGTTTGAATTACTGTATATTTTTTACTAAGCTGTTTTCATTTTGTTGAAACCCTTTCAAATGTCATTCCAAAAATGTCAATGTTTTCAGAATTGCAGCTTTTATCTTGGCATAACTTGTTGAAATTTGTGAGCTACACTTCCCTTTCCTCATAAGCTGTCTTTTAGGCCTAGATCAAAATGGAAAGAATTCTTCTCTTGTCCCAGTTTGGTTTGTATGGTACAGATTACATGATCGAGCCTTGCAAAGCTATTTTATGGTTTGTAAAGAAATCCTCTAAGTGAAAAAGCAGAAAAAATAGTAGGAAATTTAATTGTTTGACTGCCAAAATGTTAGTCAGAATGTACTCTTCCATTGCATTTTACTCGTTGGCAAGTCATTTGTTCCACTTTGATCATGAAACATCCTTTTGAATGCGAAGATCATACCAAACAATATGTTTAACAATGGGAGGATACTTGATTTATATTATATGAGAAAAAAACAAAAAACAAAAAACAAAAACAAACAAACAAAAAAACAACAACAAAAAAAACCCACCTACACCTCTTGTTTATTTTTAGCATATTATTTCTTTATTGATTAGTTCCTCAAATTATTTACTCTGTGTTCTGTTGTTGGATGTGATCTTCTTGCAGAGTGAAGGAAAAGTAACAGACTGTATAATGAAAATAAATAAGAAATGAAAAGCTTCTCAAATTATTTATCATTTTACAGGAATGCAATATACTGTGACACTGAATTATTTATTTATACTTTCAATTTTACTGTCTGCTCTCTTGGTTAATAATAACTGCACTAATATTAACAGTAAAAACGGTATTCTGAGTAGTAGCAATTATGCTAAAATACTTAGTAACATAGCGTTCAGAATCAGGCTGGATTTGTAAAAACATGCCTTGTGAGTCAAGAACACAGACAGTCCATTTTCCAGTATAATACTCGATGAGCATATGGTAAAAAGAGTGTGTAAAGTGCATTATAGTATAAAGTTGACTGAACAAGACATTAGCCATGTGATGTTTGCTGCAGGCATTCTGCCTGCAGGATGTAGATGCAGAGACGATACCTCTAGGAATATTTGACAGATACAGGCAGGAACAACTACTGCTTTACTCTTTTAAACAGAAGCATTATCTTGTTTAACACAAGCTTCAGAAGACAAAAGGTAAGCCATGCACCAATACCTAAGACTAGTGTAGAAATATGCTTCCTAATGACTCATACTTAGATTAGAGATTAGTCATAATTACAACAAAATTCAAAAAGTTAGAGGTGACTACAAGCTTAATACTAGAGCTGTTTGAGATAATTCAAAACTAACTCACAAAATTCACTCAAATATGGAGCAAGGATGAAGTCCCGATTTGCCCACATTTTGCCAGTACCTTGTCAAAATTTGCAAAATCTTGTCTTATTTGGAAGACATAAAAGTATTCCTAGAACTCTTCTGTAATCAAGATTCTTCCCCAGCCTTCCTAGGAAACATCAGGAACTTCAATCTGCCTGAGAATTTATACTTTATCATAAACAGTATCAGAATTTCTCCTGTATCTAGCCAGACTTAAGGCAACAGCGTGGAGTTGCATCAAGAAAGGGTCAGGAAGAGTATTAGGAAAAGGTTCTTCTTCAAGAGGGTAACTGGACACTGAAACAGTCTCCCCAGGGCAGTGGTCATGATCCTAAACTCCCAGAGTTCAAGAAGCATTTGTATAATGCTCTCATAGATAGTATTTGAATTTTGGTTGGTTCTGAGTGAAGCCAGCAATTGCATTTGATAATCCTTGCAAGTTCTTTCCAACTTGGAACATTCTTTTATTCTATGATAAGCTACTAGCTGTTCTAGGATGCAAGCACTCTTCTATAAGTAAAACTATAATAGTAATAACTTTATAATATCGTGAAATGGTTATTATTCAGATCCTGAGATATTCTGCAGAGAAAAAAAAGTCATCCCAATGCTATTCAAAATCACTGAAAAACTTTTTAGTGCACTGTTTATTCTCCTCACAATTGCTAGTTTATTGTGCTTTTTAAATTATTTCTCTACATCAATTTATTAATAAGTTTAAAAAATTACAGCATTTAACGTATTTTTCACAGAACATGCAAATTGAGACATGAATCAGAATCATCTTACAGAGATCAGTTAAAAAATCATTGAAACATAGCCCCTTTAGGTAAGACTCAGCATCTATTCAACAATGCACATAATGTTTTACTAGAAGAATAAGAAATACAGTGTCCAAATAAAATGCAGAGGGATTTACTGGCACAGTGTAATTACTTGTGTTGGAATTTGTCCAGGACACTGGGGTTAATGCTCCTACTGTTACGGAAAATCCCACTACTATTTAATAGCTCCAAATGGTAGAGATGGGAGAATGGTCTGATGTCTGGTATGAAGTAGGTGATGAGAATCGCTGAAAGCTCTCTGTGTTTGAGTCTGCACTTATTCCTGCTTGAGGACAGGATAGCACTGACTGTTCAGTGTTGTTACAAATGAGCAGTATTAGTAAGAAAAAATAAATGTCATGCTTTCAAAAAACTGAGTGATCCACTGAAGGCTGTAGGGTATTTTCTCAATACTAGGCATATGTACTATTGACAGAGTGTAGGTTATCAGATGTCATGACTCAAAGTACAATTATCAATGTTTTGTGTAAATTCATCAGGGAGAACAGGAAGAAAGCAAATCATTCAGGATCATGTTTCTGATAGAGTCATAATTTCTAAATTATTCCAACCTGAAGTGATAGCTCTGTAAGTAGGATCTCCAAACTCAAGATACAATCTCAAAATCTCATTAGAGAAGAAAAACATATATGAAAAACAAGAGCTTGTAATCAGTGTATAACAAATACATTAATTTGTAGTGAGAACTTTTCTATAATCTCTGAGAGAACTCACTTGTGCTTAAGTCCAGACCAAAAAAATAGTGATGATGTTACTTTGATATTAATACTTTATCAGTTTATCTAATCAGCAGTTTATCTAATCAGCAAACAAATTAATAACTTATTTAAAATAAATGTATTGAAAATGGATAGTACATTAATGCTGTTTTGTCTTGCTAAACAGTTCTATGAAAATGCAGCTTCCACTAAACTAAGGAGTTTATAACACAAAAGCATATACCAATACAAATGTACACTTTACTAAGATTTTTGTATGTATTTGTGCACATGGATAGTTTATTCCTGGAATTTGAAAGGATTATTCATTCATTTCACAAGACATGTGAATGCCACAAAGCATTCTAACTATTCTCTTACTGTCAAAACAAAAGCAGATTCTGACAGGCAATGATAACTTTGCGAATCAGTTTTTATTAAATTTCTCTTATAAATCCTTCAGTGTTCTTTGGATTTTTTTTTTTTCTTTTTTTTTTTCTGTATTTGTCAGCTTACATTGTTATAAACATATGAAAACCAGAATGGGGAAGAAAAACCTGGCATAAAGATTTTATTTAACATTATTCTTATCCAGATCACTATTGCTTCTATCTTAATAATTGTAATTTGTATTGTTTTAATAAATAGAGAAATAAAATCTATTTTGTATCACAGATAAATATGTTGAATATGTGGAACTGCCTTCACTTTTCCAGTACGAAGGAGCAAAACAGGCAGCAGTTGACCTCTCTTTTCCACTGACTAAGGGAGATGGACAACTAGTTTAGGAGAGAGAAAATATACCAAAACTTGTGGCAAATTGTTTCTACACAGTCAAAAAAAAAAACCACACACAACAACAACAAAAAACAGTCCATGGAAAGAAAAATTTCCCTTGAAAATCTCATATAATGTTTATATTTCTGAGAAATGTGTCTTCAGATTTTCATCCTCTACAGAAATGCCTTTAAATTACATTTAAAATATGACCTGGGAACATTTTGGAAATAGCAATAAAATACCCTCTTATCCTTGTGAAAGTTTTACCTTGTGTTCTTTTCTTTGCTATTGTGTGCCTTATGCTCATTCCGCCCCCCAAAAAAACCTTTGATGAGATAATCGGAAGAACAAGAGGTTGGACTCAGTGTCTAGGAATTTTGTTCTGCTGTTCAGCCCTTCTTACTCAGATCTGCTTACTCATTTTCCTATTCTGATCTATTCTTAATAGCTTTCTTTTTTTTTCTTTTTTTTTTTTTTTAATAGCCAGCAGGACAAGGGGAAATGGTTTTAAGTTGAGGGAAGGAAGATTTAGGCTGGAAGTCAGGGGAAAGATCTTTACTATGAGAGCAGTGAGGTGCTAGAACAGGCTGCCCAGAGAGGATGTGGATGCCCCATCCCAAGAGGTTATAAAGGCCACACTGGATGGGGCCCTGGGCAGCCTGGTGTAGTGTCAAATGTGGAGGTTGGTGGCCCTGCATGTGGCAGGGGGGTTGGAGATTCATGATCATTGAGGTCCCTTCCAACCCTGGCCATTCTATGCTTCTGTGATTTTCTTACGTTCTGGCCTGCACTCCTGTGCAAACTGAAATCTCTTGGGTTTGTCCCTGCCTCAGCATAGGTCACTCACAACTACATTTCTCTCAGACCTCAGGTCCGTCTTCAAAACGTATAACACCAGCTGTGTCCCCAGCTGTGTCCCATTCCATGTGTTTTGCCTATTTGCTCCTCCATTTTCTTCTAAGTCTTACCTCTTCACAGTTCTCTGGTGTTCCCTTTGTTTGTCTACTTCTATGTTTCCTCTAACATGTATCTTTATGGTTTCTTCTCCTCATGTCTTTTCTGACTTTTTTAATGTTTTCCCACATATTTCCTCTGCTGAGTCAATGTATTTTGCTTCTAGCAGCTTCCATCCTTTCTTAAGTATGTCTGAGGAGCAGTGCCATGCATTCCCCGGCTGGCTGCAGTCCTGGGGCATAGTGGATTTTTTCCAGCCACTGCTGAGCTCAGAGATAAATAGCTCCCATACAGGCTGCCCTGCAAACCTGCGTACTACACACACCTACCAGATAGGCTGAAGAGAAACTACATAAGATAAATGAATCTATGTTCCAGGGAAGTGACCCTTACTTAAAACAACAGCACAACAACAACAGCAAACAAAAAAACAAGACCTTATCCTAAATGCCTAAAAGAGAATCTGTGTAGGAATATCTGTACATAGTTAAAATTTTGTTCATTTCTATTTTTTTTTTCTTTTCTTCATAAAGTATTAGAATATAGATTGTTGAAGAATTGTCACCTTTAGCTCTTACTATTCAATGTCCATTAAGAGTTGAACTGTAATCTCTCTGTAAGTTTGAAGTTCTGGAATAAAGGTGGATGTAATCTACCTCTTGCATTGGTCTTTTCAGAGAGGGAAGAGCAGAAGAAACTCACACACTTATCAGAGAACAGGTGACAAGCAGAAAGATTACAGACATTAGCATTACTCTTGTCCATTCAAACTCTGGGAAGTGTAGAAATACAGAATTGTAATATGTGAAGATACAAATACAGCAATGCAAGAGAACAGAGGAGGTTGAGCTTTACCAGAGCTACATCACATATTCAGCTTATTATTGCTCTTGAGAAAAAACAGATACAGATAAACAGATGGTGTTTGATTTAATTTTTATGAAAGGAAGAGTATGAAAATAGATGCCATTAAGTTCATAAATCACATTACAAAGCAGATACACATGAAGAAATTGTATACACTGTAATGAAACCCATTTGTTAAAGCACGAGATACTTTACAGAGAAACCGCAACATATATATTTAAAAATGCACACTAAAATACATCTCTTTACAATATAGCAGACCCACCACATGGGCTATCCTCAGTTAAAACATGCTGATAAGCTCAAAGCATATTATAGTAATAATAATAATAATAAAGAGTAAAATTATACCTTTTATTTATTTATTTATTTTTAAACAACAACAACAACAAAAAAAGAGTTAACAGTTTTTACACCCGGGTCTCAGCATTTTCTGTGAGAGTTTTAACTGGTCTGAAGCAAATCTGTTCCAGGCACCACGTCAACTATTAAAAGAAATTTACAGTCACGGAGAAGAGCTCAAAAGCCTAGTCATTTCAGTCACTTGTAGATGCCTACCTTACAGGCACCTCAATAACTACAAGTTTGAATCCAGCACAGACAACTTCAATGGGCAAACTCCAAACCTTTGTGAAATTGTATTTCCGTTCTTGATTCATTCTTGTAAATCATTCTCAAAATCAAGCAAGTCTTAAAGTGAAAATGTGCCTTCAGTATCCTGACAGGGATCTTGTTAATGGTGAGTATGCATGTAGTGCTGCCTTTTAGTTTCTGTTTAATGAAGCTCTGTTCACACTTTTATGGATAGATTTAGACCTTTCCTGTTGAAAGAAATATTTTTAGTAGTTTTTTTGTCATTTTTTTTTCTTGACAATCCTCTAAATCTTCCATCAGAATGATATCTTTTCACACATATTTATTCATATATTAAAATGAAAAGTATTTACAAAAGATAAACCTGATAAATATACATGTATATATATATATATGCAGACACCATTATTTTCTGATGCCCTCCTTTACATATCAAGAAGGAGAATCTCCACTAAGGTAAGAATTAAAAAAAAACTGATCTAGTGTTCAAGGTCTAATGAACATTCTGCTTCCAAAATCTTTACCACATGGAAATAAACTGCATTAGGGATTACCACAATTTACACACATTTTACAAACTCCTAATACTTTCAGACTCTTTCTTCATATTGGGGTTTAATCCTGGAAGGCAGCTAAACACCACACAGACACTTTTTCACTCTTCCCTTGTGGTATATAGAAGAGAATCAAAAAAGCAAAAGTGAAAGATCTTCTAAGTAAAGAAGTCAAGAAAAAGCTACACATGCTAGCAAAGGAAACAAAACAAGGAATTAATTCACAGCTTCCCATCCTCAGGGAGATGTTTAGTCATTTCCAGTAAAGCAGAGCTCATCACATATAATGGTTTCTTAGACAAATACCTTCCCTCCAAATTCTTCCTCATTCCAGGTTTAACAGCTGAATATAAGACCATGTGGCATGGAACATCTTTTTAGCTGGTTTGGGTCATCTGTCCTGGTTGTGCTCCTTTTGTAACCCTTTTTTTTTTTTTTTTTTTTGTAACTCTTTGCTGGTTTGACATCATGAGAATCAGAAAAGTCCTTAGCTTTGTGTAAGAGCTGCTCTGTAACAACTAAAGACTTTGGCATGTTATCATCACAATTTTCATCCAGAATCCAAAACACAGCGTCATATTTTCTTCTATGAAAAAAAAATTAACCCTAACTTGGCTGATACCAGAACACTTCAAAACACATTAATAGAGATTTTAGCGGTAAAATATCAGTGAGCAATAAAACTCACTGATGAACATCAGGGGCTCAAAAGAAAGCATAAATATAGGCTTTGTTAGTTAGATTTGACAAACACATTAATTCTATAAGTAGTTTAAATCCTCCTGTGAATTGTTCTACCACAAAAGAACGTATTGATAGAGTTTGCTCCTTTGAGCTTATGAGTAAACCTCACTGTCTGTTTCAGTAGACTTCAACAGAGCAGCAAGTTATTTATATAAGGAATGAGGTAGTCAATAAAGTACAGCTGTAAAACCTCTTGTAAGAAGGGAAGGTAATTTACAAATCAATTAGTTGTTCAGCTTCCAATGAACAGAAATAGTGTTCTTTTTTTTCCATAGACACCTTTATAGAATCTTCTGTCATGTTATAATGCAACATGAAAAAGCACTGTCTGCAAATCCATCTTAACCCTCTGTTGCAACCAGTATATATCTAGATGCTACAATCAGTCTTGAAGGACCATAGGACTATCAGCTGACTTCTTGTCTGGAGATGTATGTCCCAGAACTAGATGTTCCAGTACTAGAACATTGGCTGAGCATTTCAGCTATCATATTCAATCTTAAATATGGGTTGAGCAGAACCTAATGGCTTAGATTTTGCTATTAGTGAATTGAAAATATTATAACGGATAAAACTAAAGGTAGATAACAGTTTGCAGCATAAAACGTAAGAGGTAGATTCATACTTCTCAGAAAACAGATATGAGAAACAAGTCAGCAAGAGGGTGATACTTTTGGTCATTTGCCAGATTTTGTGACTTGGAATCTCTGAATGTGCCAAAATATTTTTCAATAAAAGTATATAAAAAAAGAACACTTTCCAGTATCATTAAATTTTTTAAAGAAGATGATAAAGTACTTAAACTGTGGGATCATTAGATGTTAGCCTTTAATATTGGAGACTGTAAATCATCTCTTTTCAGACAGTGCCAGCAAGGTTTTATGTATCATGTAATCCCATTTAAACTCTGCAGTGAGGAGCTAATTGAGACTTAACTGATGTGTCAACCCTGTGCAGGCCATCTGCACAGGCTGAATCACATTCAGAGGCAGCCTGTGAAAAAATACAGAGTATTCAGTTGCTTCTTGTTTGAAAAATATGGTATAAATTTATCTCAATCTTCATTTATATGATAAAATGAATTACTGGTAATAAAATAGTCCAGACTATTTCTATATCAGCTCATCAAATTTAAGAGACTCAGTTTCCACCATCTCCAAATAAACTCACATTTTGGCTTTATAATTTATGGCACTGTAACCAATTCTGTTACTAGATCTTTTGTATCCTTTGTGTTTAGAATTTACAGATAAAAATAAAACAACGTTCCTTCACGTTCTCAATACATTACATAAACAATGTTTATCTTTCCCTAATCCTAGAACAAAAAACAAAACAACCAAATATATATATATACACATATATTTCCCCAAAAGTTATCATAATGGAGGTCAGAATGACAGTGGTAAAGAATCAAGGAAAGAATCACAGAATAGTTGAGGTTGTGAAGAGTGGCTGCGATTTCTTCCAATTTTGTGTCATCAGCAGATTTGCTATGGTACGCATGCTGTTCCATTGCTTATGCTGTTAATGAAAACACTGAACAAGACTGGACCCAGTACTGGCTCTTAGGGTATTCTGCTAGTTACTGGCCTCCAACTAGAATTTGCATCTTTAGGCTTGGCCGTTCAGCCAGTTATCAATCCATCTCACTTTGCCCATTCAGCTCATATATCAACAGCGTATCTCTGAAGATCTTATGGGAGTGTATAGGAGCTGCTGAATCACAGCCTGAACCTTTGATTAGTTATCTGAGGCAAGCAGTATGTCAGCCCTGGGAGCACAGGTGAAAGCAGTTCACCTGTGTTGCAGGAAGGCGTGGAGTCAGGCTCCACCTCTCCTAGACCCATTTAAGTGCTGACTGCCAGGGAGGAAGGATCTCTTCTGAGAGATCCACTCCTTTGGAGCCCTTTACTGCGAGCCCTCTGCATGGGTGAGCGTTTCTCCTATTTTCTCTTTGTTCCCGTTGTGCCTAACTCTTTGTTGGTTTATTTTCACACCTTGACTATACATCTATTTTTTGACTGTACTTTTCAATTATATTATTTTTTCCTTGATTGTACACTTGGCGAGCCAGGCAGGCTAGCTAAATACATCTAAATTTATATCATGTCTTTCATCTGGAATTTTTGTAAATGGATCAAGGGGGAGAACACTCTCCCTTTAGATAAAGTGACACCGGGACTGATCCCAGGATTTGTGGGATCTCCCTATTATGAATTAGCGAGTGTCATCGAAAAATGGGGCCCCTTAAGGGATATGGGACACGTCTCCCCACATCACTTAGCTGAGTATTTTCAAGGACTCAGCAAAGATATATTAATTACAAAGAAAGGCAACTAGCTGCTTCTATAGTAGCATGGCCTCTACTAAAGGCTCTAAATACTTCTGAAATGAATAATAATACCTTAATAAGTGAGAACCAACTTCTTAAGGACCGTATTGGAAAATTAGAACAGGAACTTAGCCTGTTAACAGGGAAAAAATCAACCCTACTCCCCATAGGCCAAATTCGCAATATTACAGTAACTGATAACCAAGTTTCTGAATCAATGGATCATCTTGATCAAGAAGATAAAAGATCCAAGTCGGATCTTGAAGATCCTATTTGTCTAGAACCACTGGAAGTCCGTCCGGTGTTAACTCAAAAAAACAAAAAAAGTTCAAGATAGACCAGCAGGGGTGCCACCAGATCAGTGGCCCCCTACCCAAACTCGTTTGCACGTGATGGCCCGGCCATACACGGCCACAGAATTAATGGATCTAGTGCAAAAATTCTGACAAAGATCCAGAGAAAGTGTACCGGCCTGGCTGTTAAGACTTTGGGACTCTGAGCAGAAAGTGTCATAGTAAGTGGTCCAGAAGTAGCTAAATTAGCCTCTATGACCACTCACCCTGCTCTCCGACAAAGGCTTTACGCAGGTAGTCACCACATTGATGAGAACTACTCTATAATTGCTTGGTTAATGGCGGCCAGCCGTATGGTATGGCCAAAAAAAACAGATATCCCTGTAAATTCAGGAATGTGGTCCTCCATGGAGGACCTTCAAAATTACATTCGAGAATTGGGTTTTAGAGAAGCCATCTATGAAGATACATTTGATGGACCCGACATGGTAAAATTCACAGCAGGAATGAGGGACCTAATCCTACAGCAAGCTCCCTCTCACTTATATGGAACCCTGGTTTCCATATTAAACCCTCTAGTAGCCTCAGAAGCAGTGGTCCAGCAGGCTGCTCAGTTAGTAGCCGATTTAGGAGAGTCGGAACACCTAAGATCAAAATGTAATGTTAGATAATTAGAAGAGGCAGAAGTATTGCCGGTGACTAAAATCAAAATGCTGGCTACTCGAACTTCTCAATCAGGACCCATAAGGGTTTCTTGGAAGCAGATGTTTAATGATTTAATCCGGGCTGGGGTTCAATTCGCTAAAATTGACCACCAGCCTAATTATGTCCTCCTCCAGCTCTGGAGACAGTTGAGGGACAATCAAAAATTTCAAACTCACCCTAAAAAACCAAGGGTAAGAATCATAGAAAGAATGCCGACACAGACATGGAACTTACAAGATTTTATTGTTTCCAATAGGAAAAAAAAGCCACCTCAGGTGTCTTGGGCTACAATGCCTGAGACATCAGAGGCAAAAGAATTATCCCTGGTGCAGTTCATGGCATGATGGGGGATGTTAATTCCCCTAGGGCCTCCAGACGGGACCGGAGGCCCTATGTAGAGTTAACAATTTACTGGTCCCGGAAAAACATACAAAGAGTTATGGCACTGGTAGACACAGGGGCGGAAACATCGATTATCTATGGAGACCCATCTAAATTTCATGGAGATAAGGTGATGATTGGTGGTTCTGGGGGACAAACTATTCCTGTCACCCAAACATGGTTAAAACTGGGGATTGGGCGCCTCCCACCCCGGGAGTATAAGGTATCTATTGCCCCAGTTCAAGAATACATACTGGGCATAGATATTCTATGGGGTCTGGCTCTCCAGACAACTGTAGGGGAGTTCAGACTTCGACAGAGATGCATCAGTATCCGGGCGGTGCAGGCGATATTGAGAGGCCATGCGAAACATGGGCCTATTTGCCTGCCGAAACCGCGATGGATTACTAATGTAAGGCAATATAGACTCCCGGGTGGGCAAGAAGAAATATCGAAAACGGTGCAGGAATTAGAAAAAGTGGGTATTATAAGACATGCACACAGCCCATATAACTCCCCCATATGGCCAGTGCGAAAGTCGGATGGCACATGGAGAATGACGGTGGATTATAGAGAATTAAATAAGGTCACGCCACCTATTCATGCAGCCGTACCTAATATTGCCTCTCTAATGGACACATTGAGTAGGGAGATAAAAACCTATCATTGTGTCCTAGATTTAGCAAATGCGTTTATAAGCATCCCAATTGCTGAAGAATCGCAAGACCAATTTGCGTTTACGTGGGGAGGCAGGCAGTGGACCTTTCAGGTCCTGCCACAGGGGTACGTGCACTCACCAACATATTGTCATAATCTAGTGGTGTGTGACCTGGCGGATTGGAAAAAACCCGATGATGTTAATCTGTATCATTACATTGATGATCTCCTGTTGACATCCGACTCGCTGGAGGCAGTAGGGCAGGCAGCAGATTTATTAACCGCCTATTTACAACAGAAGGGATTGGTTATAAATCCCCAAAAGGTGCCAGGTCCGGGCCTGTCTGTAAAATTCCTGGGGGTGGTTTGGTCAGGAAAGACCAAAGTACTACCCAGTGCTGTTATAGATAAAGTTCAGGTGTTCCCAGTCCCTACAACATCAAAGCAACTGCAAGAGTTTCTGGGTATACTGGGTTATTGGCGTTCCTTTATACCTCATCTAGCGCAGCTGCTGAGGCCACTGTACAGACTCACAAAAAAGGGGCAGCTATGGGATTGGGGGAAAACAGAACAGGACGCTTTTCAACAGGCGAAACTGGCAGTTGCACAAGCCCAGGCGTTGGGTATATTTGATCCTACCCTCCCAGCCGAGTTGGATGTTCATGTGACTCAAGATAGCTTTGGCTGGGGCCTGTGGCAATGCCAGAGTTCTGTTCGGACACCCATTGGGTTCTGGTCTCAGGTTTGGCATGGAGCAGAAGATAGAGCATGATTAAAAAACAGTTATTGGCTGCCAATTCAGCATTACAGGCAGTAGAGCCAATAACTCAAACAGCTGAAGTCATAGTTAAAACAACTCTGCCAATCCAGGGGTGGGTGAAAGATCTAACCCACCTTCCTAAGACAGGGGTGGCTAAAGCGCAAACAGTGGCGCGATGGGTCGCTTACCTCAGCCAAAGGAGCAGTCTGTCTTCATCACCTTTGAAAGAAGAACTTCAGAAGATCCTAGGCCCAGTGACCTATCATAGTGATGCACCAAGAGAAACACTGGTCGCTCTACCAGAGAAGAGTCCCGTTCAGGAGGGGAAATATCCTATCCCTGAAGATGCCTGGTACACAGATGGGTCCAGCAAGGGTAATCCAAGCAAGTGGAGAGCAATAGCATACCATCCTTCGACCGAGACAATCTGGTTTGACGAGGGGGATGGTCAGAGCAGCCAATGGGCAGAATTACGAGCTGTGTGGATGGTTATAACCAAAGAACCTGGTGACGGTATTTTGAACATCTGCACAGACAGTTGGGCTGTGTACCGGGGGCTCACTCTTTGGATTGCACAGTGGGCCACCCAGGAATGGACTATCCACGCCCGACCAATCTGGGGCAAAGACATGTGGTTAGACATATGGAACACAGTTAAACACAGGACTGTATGTGTCTACCATGTTTCTGGTCATCAGCCCCTACAGTCACCGGGAAACGATGAGGCTGACACACTGGCTCAAGTCAGATGGATTGAGAATTCACCATCTGAGAACATTGCCCGTTGGTTACATCAGAAACTACGACATGCAGGACAAAAGACAATGTGGGCAGCTGCTAAAGCATGGGGACTGCCCATACAACTACCTGACATTGTCCAGGCATGCCAAGATTGCAACGCTTGCTCTAAGATGAGACCGAGATCGTTGCCCGAAACGACAGTCCATCTTGCCAGAGGACACAATCCTCTCCAGCGATGGCCGGTCGATTATATTGGACCCCTTCCTTGATCTGAGGGGGCAAGATATGCCCTGACCTGCGTTGATACTGCAAGTGGGCTTCTGCAGGCTTATCCTGTACCGAAAGCAAACCAGGCATATACCATCGAGGCACTCACTAAACTGATGTCTGCCTATGGGACACCTCAAGTCATCGAGAGCGACCAAGGAACTCATTTCACTGGTGCAATGATACAGCGCTGGGCAGAAGAAAATAACATCGAATGGCGATTCCACCTGCCATATAATCCAACGGGGGTTGGCCTCATTGAACGTTATAATGGTATTCTTAAGGCCGCCCTGAAGACAGACTCCCAGTCCCTGCAAGGATGGACAAAGAGACTGTATGAAACTCTGTGGGACTTGAATGAAAGACCTCGAGATGGCAGACCCAGTGCCTTGAGAATGTTGCAGACCACATGGGCCACCCCGCTTAGGATCCAAATTACGGGCACTGATCATCAGATAAAACCTCAGATCGGTAATGAAAATAATCTTCTGCTCCCTGCCCCTGAGAACTTAGAACCAGGTACTCATAGAATAAAATGGCCTTGGAAGGTGCAGGTAGGACCAAAGTGGTGTGGCCTACTTGCACCTTGGGGGAGACTGTTGGAGGTGGGAGGCTCAGTAGTCCCTCCAGTAATAGGTACATGGCCTACTGATATTGTGGTCAACACTCCGATCTTCATTGCTAAAGGGACCCCCATCATACCCCTATGGCAGATCAGGACACCTCCTCTGGTGCCTGATATAGTTATGCAGCCGCAGATATCCAGTCAAAAAGTGTGGTACAGGCAGCCGGGGCATGCCCCAATACTAGTGGAAGTGTTGACCCAAGATAGAAACACGGCCTGTATCTTGCCCTGGAGAGCGGACCTACCCCTCCTGGTATCTCTGAAACATCTGTATTACTCCCCGTGAGTCTTTGAACCTTCAGGATCACTGGAAGGAACATAATACTAACAAGGCATTCCAGTATTACAGTCCGATCATGTGTGACACCCAGTGATGGCCTACATGGGACTGATGGAATGTACGGCGGACCTGCACCTCATGACCGCATGCCTCCAGTAACATCATCCAGCACTGGCCCATAAAAGAAGATCAACAACTCACCAACCATCACTTGTCTTGAATTGTACCAACGTGTGTTGTGACGGGAATTGTATAAGCGTTGCGATATAATGGATTTCTATAGTAGGGGAAGCTTACCCTATAGTCAACCTAATCATTTGGTTCACGCTGTGAAGGGGTGGAGTGTATGGGAGCTGCTGAATCACAGCCTGAACCTTTGATTAGTTATCTGAGGCA
>JAPSGF010000173.1:0-79969 GCA_035772895.1 Perdix hodgsoniae
GCGCCGGCAGCGACGCCGGCGCGGACACCGGCCGAGCCGGGGCCGCCCGGACGCGGCTCCGAGCCCGGCCGTGCCCCGCTGGGGGCGGCGGTGCCGCGGTGCGGGCGGCTGCTCGGCGTGCCGGGACCGCCGCCGGCGCAGCGGGGAGTCGCGCCCGGCACTGGCGCGGTGACCCGGAGCCGCCACGGCCGGTGTCCGCGCCGGCGTCGCTGCCGGCGTTGTTGCCGGGCTCCTTGCCGCGCGGCCCTGAGCCGTGCCGGCCGGAGGTCGGCAGGCTGCGCCTCGGCGTTTCTGCTTCGGTGGCGGATCGTGGTTGGTGCCCCGTGGGAATGTTGGAAAGCCGGGTGTGAAATGTGTCAGGGTTATTTTGTAACGGCAGCAAAGCGCGCTGTGCTTTTGATTTTCACACGGGGTTTATGAGGGACTTCGTTTCTTTGTAGCACGCCAGGCTGCCCGAAGGCGGTGTGTGAGCCGTGCTGCGGTCGCTGAGCTCTGCAGATACAAAGAAGTAAAGCAGAGATCTGTGTTACTGTGAGCTCATCTGTGCACTGCTGGTACAACACCAGGCCTCCATCGACAGCGGGCAACGTCAAGTCTGAAGAGGTTGGACATAAGGAAGAAGTCTCTCACAGTGAAGGTGGGGAGGCCCTGGCACAGGTTGCCCAGAGAGGTGGTGAATGCTTCATTGCTGGAGACATCCAAGGCCAGGCTGGTGGGCTCTGAGCACCTGATGGAGCTGTGCGTGTCCCTGCTCACTGCAGGCAGATGGATCAGATGGCCTTTAAAGGCCCACTCAAAGGATCCCGTGATTCCGAATTTGTATGTCTGTATATGTTAAGTGAATGTAGCTGCAGCATGTCATCCAGTGATAATGCTGCCATGAGCTTTAATGGCTCATGGGGACATTGGAGTTGTGCACAAAGGAACAATCATCACCATAACTGTTGCTTAATCGAGCTTGTCTTCTTGCTAGCATTACTTTGAATTCGCAGGAAGGTGCTCCTATTGCAGAACAGCTGTGACCCAAAGCAGTCACGCTGCCTCCTTCCCCAGCATTAGCAGTGCTGGTTCTGTGCCCTCACTGCTGGCTTGTGCTCATGGAGCAGCTCATGGGGGGAGCTCGCATGTATGGCCACAAAGTGCCATCTCCCACCTTGAGCAAACATCACATCCAAGGAAAGCAGTGCTGTTGTATGAAGGATGCTTGCTTGCTTGGTTTACAGAAGATGGGATGAATGGCACCTGAAGGTGTTGGTGAGGAGCTGTGGCCGGAATGGAAGGGTTGCTCAGCAGAACGCGTGCAGTGCCTCTGCCAAGGGCCGGCGTAAGGAAACTGCTCTGGATTTCCTGCTGGGTCGCGCACAGCTCCGTCTGTGCTGAAATTGGAAGGATACTTTCTCTTGGGACGTGGTGACGGTTGTGGCTGGAAGACAAATCCACACAGACTGGTGTGGGAATGCAGGTGTCCCATTGGCTTTGTATCTTTGGGGAGTTTGGTTCTGAATGATTAAAAATTAGATAGTTTCCATACAGCTGCTGGAGTACCTAGGATGCATTTGGGGTTGTTCAGGATTTCAGAGGTGAGGCAGGCATTTGCTCACTGATTCCAGAACTGAGTCTCCATAGCTACAGCTTGGCACAACACAGCGCTGAGCAGGGCTGGCTGTGCAGCTCTGCAGAGAAGGGAGGAAGACGTCCCAGCTGCTGGCACCGGCTGTGCTGGGACTGCAGCAGTGAAGGTGAGAACTGAAAAGCAGAGTGTCAGAAATCCCCGAGCTGGAATGGGCAGGTAGCGAGGGGCCGTGGGCCCTACTGGCTCAAGAACTCAGTGGAAGCACGAGGCCTGCGCCTTTCTCTTTTCGCCTTTGTTTTGACGTGTTTGCTTCTCATGGTATTCAATGTGTGGAAACATCTGCTGTAAACCACCGTTAGGGCCCTGGAGTCACTGGTGCTATGGCAAAGATGGAGCGGTGGGGAGGAGCCTGGGTTTGGGACAGGTGGGGCCGGGGGGGGTAGGTGTGAAAATCTGGCCTGACAGATGGCTGGAGAGAGTTAGAAAGCTTAAGGTGAGAAGTGGAGGACAAGAAGGGAAAGACAGCATGTGGTTTGGGAGGAGAGGGGGTGGGGAACAGTGTTGCTGGGTGAGGAGGGTGGTTGCTTTGACATCTTTTGTTCTCAAAAGGGTCCTCTCATTTATTTCTTTTTTTTGTTGTTTGTTTGTTTTCAGTGCATGTACTCGTCTGAGGAGGAGGAGGACCAAAAAATTCTCAGGAACCAAAGCAGAGATGAAAGACAAAGCAGAATGAAGCCAATGCAGAGGGTGAGTTCTTTCTGCAGGGGCTATGGACAATTCATATGATGTTCGAATTGGCTGTTACTTGTGGCTGATGGTACGTTATTGAGAAGGACTCTGTTTGAAGGCACTTGTTCCGTGTTCTTTGGACAGTAACCTCTATAATATAAATAATATTGATTTGCGGAACCAAACTCTATAGCCCAGGGTCAGGTTATAAAGCAGGTCTGTTCATTCAATGAGCCGCGTATCAGTGGGTGTGCGGGGGATCGTTCCTCCTAACGCACAGCGTAGGGCAACAGCCTGGGACAGATACAGGCTGAAGGAATGCACAGTTTGCAGACATATTCATTACATTCCTGACACCTGGCCCCGCCATGAGCAGTGGGGTCTCCTTTGACAAGAAGACCCATGTCTCTGACAGAAGTCATCCCATCCTGACCCATTCCTCGTGTAAACAGTTTCCAGATGTCCTTTTCTTATCTGACCACACATCCTGCTTACCTACATTCCTAAACAAGAGTTAATCCTTATCTTGTCCTCCCCTTACTCAATTCCCCCCTTTTTCTTGAACCTAGCAAATTCTTTTGCTAAATCGCTCCATTCGGGAAGAGGGAAGTTTTGAAATAACTCCCACTTTCCAATTTCTGTCTTGTGCTTTTTCCATTCTTCATACCTATCCCCAGAAGTTTTACATATCCATAATGCGCATCTCATCACAACACACATAAAAAAATGAGCAAGATGATTATAATAATACAAGCCACAGAGAGTTGCTTCAGCCACACAAAGTTAGGTAACCAGCTGGTAAGGTTTTCATCCATTGTTACCTGATGAAGTAATTTAGCGTGCTCCCATACTGCCTGTAGATCAGTCTCTAGTCTTGTCTACATAAGCACAACAACTCTGATTAATTACCACACAAACCCTTCCCTCTTTGGCTGTTAGGAGATCCAGTGCCATTACTAAGCATTGAAATCTCAACTTGTAATGCTTTGATTGCATCAGTGGTAGCATTCTCTATTATCTCTAGAGTGG
Organism: Perdix hodgsoniae; assembly: GCA_035772895.1. Lineage (NCBI taxonomy): Eukaryota > Metazoa > Chordata > Aves > Galliformes > Phasianidae > Perdix > Perdix hodgsoniae. Next base: position 3,332 of record JAPSGF010000173.1, read on the forward strand.
CCGAAATATTAACGATTGCTTTCTCCCGCTCACTTATCACACCCTATGCCCTGCTTCCACCTTGTAGGTTCGTTGAGTCCTGATACTGTCCCTGAATTCCCATATTCCCAACTACATCCTATACCTGTTAAATTTTGCCACCCAACTTTCACACTAATTTCGCTATCAATATAATAAAAGCAACCCAAGGGCTGTGTTAGAATGAGCAGTGGGTTTCTTATGAACCCTTACATCTTCATGAATGAACAGCTCTCCTAGCAAACTGCTCAGCTCATTCTCACCCAAAGGCCCAATACTTTTACCAGTAATCAAGAAAAAGCCATGCTGCCTTTAGGGAGACACACCTGGCAGTGGTAATGTCTTGATTCTGGGTGTCTGCATGTGGGCACACTGTGGGTTCCAGGGAGGTTGGTCAGACCAGTCCTTTCCCAAAATGGTGTTGAGGAAGTCACAGTTTTGTCTGCTTGAATGCCAGGTTTGGGCAGCCAGGATTCCCAGGAGGCCTATACAAAAACTGCCCCTTGTTCTAATGATGTATTTGAAGTTATGTGTAAATAATGTATAATCCTTTTATACATAATTGTGCAGGGTAATGACTTGGTGTTTTATGGCACTGGCATTCTGATACCACATGCTTTCACCTTCTTTTTCTGATAATCTCACGGTGTATTTGGGAATTTGTTTCTTGTGGATCTCCTGAGCAACTATGGTTTAGGAAGATCAGAAGGACTGGGGGTGTCTGCTTATACTAAGGAAAAATGCTGTTCAGAAATACCTGACAGCGACGTGGGGCTGAATAATTTTGAGGAAATGTTGTTAGAGAACATTCTGTGGTGCCTGGAAGGCAGTGTGTCATTTTGAATAACTCCTTTTCAAAACAGCGTAATCCCTAAGTATCTTCAGAAGGTCTTTGTCATTTCTCTGCAGTTGCAGAAGGACTCAGTGTACGACAGGAGCCGTGTGAGGCACTTTCCAGAGGTGCCCCCCATCCCCGCTTCTGCTGCAGCTGCGCCTTCGGAGTTGCACGAGGTGTGTTGTTCTGCCGGGCTTTACATTGTGTTATGTGTGCTAAAATGACTTTAGGCCCTGTGTGTTACCAGGCTGTGGGCACATAGTGAGTTAAGGGCAGGGAAAAGTAAATAAATTGCTAGTTTTAAGTACTGAGCAGATGGGTGGGTATTTTATTAGCGCTGCTCTTGTTTGGAGGAGTGTTGTTACACCTTCTATTATTATTTGGTTATTAAACCAGTTAAAATCAGTTCGTTACATATATGGTTCGTTGTTATTCGTGGCAGAATTTTTGGATTGAAAATATTTTCCTTCCAGACAGATTGTGACTTATTTACTTTATTTGGCTACATAAGTACTTCATAGCAGTGCACAAAGAACCTGAATCCAAATGATGGAACAGAAACAGCTTGGCAGGTGCAGCGTTGGTCTGAATAGGCTGATACAGGTGCACAAATAAATCCCATGTGCCAGCATTTAGTGGGAGGAGGAAGAGAGGGTGGGCATCTCCTGCCACGAGCAGCCTTACAGTTCCTCATCTGCCTCATTTGTGTCCACACTTCCTTTCCCCAGTGTGGTGTCCCTTAATGGTGAGATATTGTTCATCAAGAAAAGAGTAATTTCTACTGTAAAATTTGTCATTTTGCACTTCATTTGAAACATGAGAATTTTAACTGCAAAATATATTCTAATTTTTTTACAAAAGGTAAAATAATTAAATGAAATGTTGCATAAACTTTTTTTATTGCCATTCAGAAATCAATTAGACTTCCTGGGGATGTGTCGATGTTTATACAAGACACAGAAGCTGGTTTAGCCACTGACAGTTGTGTCCCATAAGCAATACCCTTTTGCCAGGTGACTTTTTCTCCTCTCCAGAGGGCAGATTTTCTCCTGGTGGATGCTTTGTCCAAGCAGTTGCCTTCAGTATCACCACTGGCACAATTTTGCATCCAGCAGTTCTGTGTAGTGGGGAAGAAAGAACACAGTTTTGAAAGCAGACCTCACTGGGAGAAGAGCTGAGAATTCAGAGGGTTCATGTTGAATTCAGTTCCTAAAGATGGCTGGGGACTTTCCTGGAACATCTCCACGTCTGTGAATTAGTTTTAATTTTTGTATCAGATCATCCCTCCAAATTGTACTTCGGGGACCTACTCACCTGTCTTGTGTGTGCAGTGGAAGAAATGGAGCTGGAAAGATTGTGTGAGTTCATGAAAGCTGGTGTAAGGGACGTGGTTGCAACAGTGGTGTGACTGCCTCTGTCTCTGCTGGCATGGTCAGTCTCCTCAGTAAGAACACAAGTGCAAGGCAGGGGTAATAATCTTGCATTATCAGATATTCCAGATTGACAAGCTGCCATAGCTGTTCTCACTAAACCTCATCATAGAGTGGAAAATACTGATATATTTGCAAGTTGCATAAGTGGAAACCAGCTGTTGTATGCTGGTCCTCTCAAAGGTCACAAAATGCCAACACAAGCTAAATTGCAGCTTCTGAACACAAGGCAAGAGAAAAAAAGGAGCTGAAGGAGAGAGATTATTAATGTATTTAGAAGGTTTTTTGAGAAAATGTGGAACTGATTACGGAAATGCTGTGTTGTGAAGAGAGAAAAATGGGCTGTAGAGGTTTGTCTGTGTATTCCAACTAAGTAAAAAAGCATTAAACCAGATGTAATATGGAAACAGAAGCTAAAAACGAGTTTAGAAGAATGAGTTTAGGAACCATGATGTGGACTATGTAGATTGCTCTGGAAAAAATGCCTCCCTTATTTCCATGGAACAGACAACAGATAGAAGAACAATTGCACCATTTGATAGAGCAAGTTCTCAGCTACAAAACGCTGCTTTTCAGCACAGTCACCACCATTACTGTGCATTTTCACCAGCAGTGAGCAAGAGCTGCATGCTGCAGTCATACAGATCTGCACTAACAGAGGTGTACATTCGTTGTTCTGTCTTGTATACCCTCTGAGTGTGTATCTTCGCTAAAAAAACATAATTCCAGTCCCACGTCCCTTATGCCTGTGACTCTCATTCAAATTCTAACCTAATCTTCAATGATGAAGAGCCAATCCACTGATAGTAATTAACTTGTGAAGGAAGTGAGCAGATGGAAGAAATCTACTACAAATCCTGTATAGATGTGGGGGAGAAAGATGAGAATAGAATTTGTTGATTTGTGTTATTATTCCACTACTGCAAGTATTGAATGCAGACAGGTAGTTAACAGAGGCTGGAGAAATGGGAATTTCCTCAGTGTAAGCAAATGTAAGGAGAAGGAGAAGATGAGGAGGAGAGGGTGCTAGCTAGATCCTGATGCTTTTGTTTGTTCCTTTGTTTTTTGGGGGGCAGGGCATGATAGCTCCCACTAAAGAATTGTGTGAAATTACTTCTTTCTGTGTGTGGGATCTAAAATAAATTAGTCTTCAGGTTATTCTGAGTCAGACTTGTGTATTTGCCTGTAGTGCTAATTGGTCTGTTACCCTGTTCTAGCACTGAGAGGAAGTAAAATCACTGTGCTGTGTGTAACTATGGCTTTTCTTACCCCTCCCGTTTCAGCTTGTCCTTACGAGCAGATGCTATCCTCGTTTGATGCAAGAAGCATCGTGGACTTTGGCAGCTCCATTCAAAGAACAGAGCTACCACCGAAGCCCCAGTGACTCCATAGCTAATAACTACACTCCTACTGCACGGGACATAAAGCTGAAAAATCTTCACATCTTGCAGTCCTCTTCGATGGCGCGGACATCACCGGGTCCAGCAGGGCAGAGAGCAGTCACACCATGTATCCGTATTTGAATCTGCTCCTAGGCTTAGCCTTGTTTGTTGTGTTTGTTGTCTGTTCGTGTGTTATCTGGCAAAGTGACTCTTCCCTGATAAGTGCTTACAGGTGTGTTACCTTACGGTCAGGGGAGACAAGTTGCAGTAAAGGTAAGGCCAGTTTGTGGTCAATTTGTGAGGTCCATCCTTCCAAATAGACACGTGCAGTTATTTGGAGGAAATTGTGTGCAGGACAGAAAATGAAGGTGATACAACTCAGCTCTGATTATTGTCAGAAATAAAATTGGATACCAGCAGCACAGCACAGAAACAGGTTCAGTGTGTGCAAGCGTGCACTTCTGCTGTGCTCATGTTCACAGGAAATGGGCATCAGTCATCCTCAGAGCATCAGCTCCCAGCAACCTTGCTCAATTCACTTCTCACATCTGAACCTTGCAGCTGATGTGTTAGCAACCTGTGCACACATACAAATCCTACAGTATGAAATAATTCATGCTGCTGATTCAAAAAAATATTGTGATATAACCCAAATAAGGATATTAAGAATTGCTTCTGCTGTTTACCTAAATATGTATCTCTATAGAGATATGCATAAAGCATTCAGTGAAAACATTGCTCAGATGTTATCTCAGTCATTGCAAGTAACAAACTAACTCAATTACTTAGTCTGTTAATTGAAGAGCTAAGAGCTCAGGTTTATTTCATTATTATCTAGTGAGATGCCCCCTGTCTGAGCAGTGGCACATCCATAAAGCCCCCTGTACAACGTTTGTAACACACTGTCCTACGTGGCTGCTTTGCTCCCCCAAAGTTGTAAGAACTGTTTATTTTCCCTGGGGTAGATGGTGTGTAATAGATTCAATATCCACTTATTTCCCTGTGTGTCCCAAATCCCAAAGAGAGTGCAGCAGGGCAGAAAAGATGGTGTGTGCAGAGGGTTGGGACAGCACTGACGTTGCAGGTCTGAGCCCTGGACCTCAGCGAGGTTCTGTGCCATGTGGTTAGCTCTGATTTGCATCAGTGTTTGAAAAATATGTATGTATGTCATTTTCTTAACCGGTGCTTAAAGCTCTAAAAGAATTGGCACCTTCCAGGAAGAGGCTCAAAGCTGCTCCAAGAAGTCCACGTGGTTCTGACAGGTAACGCTCTGTAGTGGTGTAATGACACACAGAATCACGGCTTTGAGTTGTGCTTTGGTTTTCTTTTGACTTGGAGGATGTGATGTGCTTCCAAGCATGAGATGTTAAGTCTCTACAAAAAGGCGTGTGCATCAATACTGACATCCTACTGTGTTCTAAGCCAGCACCATTCACTTCTTAGTGGCAGAATACATTCAAGTCATAGGCAGGCTCACAGTGCCCTCCTTTCACAGTTATTGAGAACCCCAAATTGAGGTGGTGGAGATACAGCTCCCAGCTGTGCTGCGAGCCTTTAAAAGCTCTGTAACACTCCTGGATTTGTGTCAAATTGACCATTCTACTCTAATGAGTATTTCTTTTTACCTTTTGTTGTTTTTGTTGTTGCTTGTGTTCCTCTGAAAAAGAAGGGGAGAAATAGTCCTCTCTGGCATTGCTATGTCCGTGTTAAGGTAATGTGGGGATCTGTGCCATAAAAATGATACAGTGGGGATTTAAATTCTGTTCAACTAAGAGCTTGATAATGTGCAGTAAGTCAGGTCTGCAGCAGCAGGCTGAGTGCTGCTCATCCTGGGCAGTGCAGGCAGAACCCCAGCAGAGAACACTGTGTAATCCTGGCAGTGAAGGCCGCGGTGTAACACACAGGCTGCTCCGAAAGTAATGCCTCCTCTCTCATTACACTGCCCTGTCAGAGGCAGGTGTTAGTGGGATGGCAGCAGAGGTTGAACCTGCCCACCAATACTCCGTTACATTTATTGTCTTAAGGGCACCCACTGACATTCATCGATGCCTGTGAACGTTTTGGAGAGCCAGCAATGGCTGTTGGCACAGCGGGGGGTCGGTGCTGCATTTCAGCAGTGGTGACAGCAGCTGTGGTTCACCTCTGCCCCTGCAGATCTGTAGGAGTGTGACGTGGAGCTCTTGTTAATTTCTGGTGAAGATGCAGAGCTGGTGGTGGTGGCTGCATTGAAAAACGGTGTTTTGTGGCTGAGAATTTGCTCTACCAAATGGTGTTATGGTGCTCTTTGTATCTATTCTCATTTCCATGGAAATAAAGAGAGGCATTACTTCCGGAGTGACCCACCTATATTTGCAAATGAGACAATTTGAACTTTGGCTGAGATTGTTAAGATTTTGGAAAGAGGAACACCTGACAATAGGCGAGAGCTCGGGCAAAATAGCTATTACTGTGAGGAGATCTGGCTCTGGTAGAATTGCTTGCAAGATGTTGCCCATCTCAGCAGTACTGCACAGCTGGGAAGTTTGCATGATGTTAAAGTGGCAGCTGGTTTTCCCTCTGTTAAAGTAAATTGCTGTTTTCAACAATTTTACAGAGTTTCTCTTATGAATCATTGAAGTACTTCATCATAGGCCATATTTGTCCTTAGAGCAGTGGGTTATAGTCCGTCTACGTTGATTCGAGTGTCCACTGAAGCTTCCTTGCTCACCAGAGCTGTGTTTTGTTTCAGAAGTACCCTGGTGTTACGCAGTTTGGGTCTCGTTTCCCTGCGTGCAGCTGCTCATAGGCCAGAATTAGATGCTACACGTTACACAGAAGATCAACCACTGACTCCAGAAGAGCAGTTTGTTGTCATGCACTCACACGAGGAGGAGATGAATAAGCGAGAGAAGTCACCTTCGGGAAATGATATGGAGGTATTTACTGTTCATTTCCGTTTGTAAAGCAGCAGTGCATCATCGGCATTACATCTGTAAACTCTTTGCTTAAATGGAGCTGAGAAGAGGACACCGTGCCTGAGGTTTAGGAGATGCAAATAACAATATTTAGCAAACTGCTGTTAAATTTTCCTTCCCTTCATACTTGTTTCTCAGTTTGCTTTCTATATAATGATTTTGCAAATAAAACTGTCTTCCCAAATTAATAACCTTGCACACTGGTGGCTTCTACTTCAGAGGTCAGTAGTATAGTGTGCTGCACTCAATTAATACATGCTTACATCAAAACAGATGTAAGTGTGATCAAAATGTCAGACATTTAAAGGGAATTGGGAGGTAGGCATAGCTACAGCTTATGATATTCAGTTACCTTTTGATTGCAAAAAAGGTTCAAGTAATAGAAAAGCCCAAATTATTTCAAAGTCATCATAGTAATCATAGCAATGAGGGGAGAACTCATTGTAGCCTTCTAGTATTTGAAGCGAGTGTATAAAAAGGTGGGGGAATGACTGTTTACATGGGTGGATGGTGACAGGACAAGGGGGAATGGTTTTAAACTGAGACAGGGGAGGTTTGGGTTGGATATTAGGAGGAAGTTTTCCAGCCAGAGGGTGGTGAGGCACTGGCACAGGTTGCCCAAGGAGGCTGTGATGCCCCATCCCTGCAGGCATCCAAGGCCAGGCTGGATGTGGCTCTGGGCAGCCTGCGCTGCTGGTTGGCGACCTGCACACAGCAGGGGGTTGGGGCTGGGTGAGCTGTGGGCCTTTGCAACCCAGGCCGTCCTATGGTTCTGCGGTATTTCATTATCTGCCAGACACTTCCTACACAGGTGTAATATTTTAAATGTTGTTTTGCAGCGGTACTGGCACTATGTGCACAGCGCAGTGCAGGAGGACGTGTTGGCACCTCAGGATGAGGAAGTGATGAATGTAATTTTAAAGCAAATTCCAACTGATATTCTTGCTAACCCCTATCTGGAGAATTTGCTTGTGAGTTTAAAAAAAGAGATTAAGGAAGACTATTGTATCAGCCTCATGAAAGCCATTGGTAAGTCTTGCAATCTCACAGTGATTTAGCATATGTAAACTGTTGCACTTGGAAAGCAAATCTGCTTAGCACCGGGGGAGGGTTCTGTCAGGGTCAGCAGAACTGCAGTAGGTGGATGGCAGAATGTCAGCATTCTTCCTAAAGTTTCATACTGAACAAACACCTGTGTGTTCAACCTCTGCCAAGGGGGTGATTTCGTAAATCAGACTGCAGGCACTCTTGTTGTGCACGTATGTCTGTTTGCTTTCCATACCGCACTCCAGCAGTTTTGGAGCCTATTAGGGACCTTGATACAAACACAGTATAGCAGCAATGACTCCAGAAATATTCAGTGTGCTTTTTGGGAGTGCATGTAGAGGGACAGGAGGTGCAGAGCTGTTCATTCCCACTGCAGGGGAACTGCAAGAGGAGGTGATGCCAATGCAGAAAATGGGAGATCTGTGCCTGTCCTCCTTCATGGGGCACAGGCTGATGGGAAGGTGGACTCGGGTGGATCAGTGGCCACAGAGTACTCCCCAGTGTGAGTGGAACAAAGAGAACAAGTCCCTGATGGGTGTCTTGGTGATAAAGGGTTGCTTCTCGTTCTATTTGTGTAGTGTGAGTCATGCCTGTAACAAGGGTTTATTTTCTATAAAATGGCAGTAGGTAAGAATCAGTTTTAGTTTCTAGGAAATCAGAGGTCTGTTTCACAAATGAAATGTGTTTTCTCAGAACTTGTACCTGGGATCTGAGCAGTGCCTGCTCCCTCAGCTGACAGCAGCCCTTGGCGTGCAGCACTGTGTGCAGCTGCAGTTGCTTTCTGATGTCTGCAGAAGCCATGTTGTAAGGCATGGCATTTGTTTCCACTTGTGTTACAGTGAATATAAAGCCATTCGTTTCCTCTTTAAACACAGATGCCACGTTTGGCAGCATTCAGCTTTCCCACTGTTGATCATCAAGTATTTGTAGTCTCCTTTTCACAACAGCATGGAAAGGAGAGACTGCCTGGTTTTCACTCTGCTTTCTACACTTTGCAATGTCCAAGTAACCTTTAATTTGCTTTTCTTTGTCGGTGCAATCTCAGTGTTTGTGGTTCCTGTAAGTGGGAGAGCTCGGTGTGTAACTCTCAGGTTTCGCAGACGTTCCTGGGGCTGGCAGTACGGAGCTCTGCCCTCTGGGACAGAGCACACATCAGCCCTCTGAGTGCCACGCTCTTCCTAGATGCAGCGAGGGCTTCATGCAGTAATTTCTGCATTCACACATGTTTAAGAAGCTTTCTAAAAATCCTGCTTGAAGGGAGATATTTCCACCCTCACTTTGTGGACCAGGAAGGAACTGAAGCACCCAGTAGCTGGCTTGGGAAGGCAGGATGAAAAGCTGTTTCTGCACCTCCTGATTTTAGAGCCAGGACCAGACCCTGTTTTACTTCTCCAAAATACTTTTATAGGTATGTTGGTAACTTGATTATTGTGCTGGATTTCACTGAAAACACGTACAAGGAACGATGTGACAGTTTTGAATGAAGAATTCCATGCTTTATGAACTACGGGGAGACTGCGTTCTCATACGCAGGTATGACCATGCGTGCAGTCTCACCGCAGTATGTATCTGACCTGTTCTAGTTGATTACATCCTGATGGATCCAGCTGAGAGAGAGAGGCTGCTGATTGGAACCCCGCGCGCTTTTCCCCTGAGAGTCATCCGGGCACCTGTCCCGTGGCACAGCTCTTATAAAGAAGCAAAAAGCTGGAATGAAAGCAATCTGTTTGTTGTGAATCCCCTGATGCACACTTTACATCAGCTTTGGCTTTCTGAGTAAGAAATCGCAATTTCAGTCCATGTTTGGATTGTATGGCTTCGTTAGAGAGTGTGTCTGCTGACTGATGCTGCAGGGCTCCGAGCAGGGGAAGTGGAGGGAGAATGACAAAGTCTGTTCTCTGTTTTCTAAAGATTGTTTTATTTTCAGAGCCTGCAGGAATCTCAGCCACGGAATGGTGGTTTCCTGCAGACTCTGAATGTGAGTGAGGAATGTGGACTCCATGCTATGAAAAGATTATCCCCCTCGTTAAATGGTGTTATCCCAAATTCACTTGGGGATAAGGCTCGATGCTCGATGAAATAGGAATGTAGAATTCTCATTGTTATTGCTGAAATGAACAAAAGAAAAGCTTCTGCCTCTGCTAAAATTGACTTTCTTTCAGTTGGAAGTTGTTCTGGGGACTTTGGGAAACTAAGGCGTGTTTTCATGGGGAGTTAAATATGGTGGTCAGTAACCTTTTACCATTCAAACATTGATGAAATGTAGTTGTTGTTTTTTTTTTCTCCTAGAAGATACCCAGGTAGGTGCTTTTTACTATTAATGTGAGGCAGAAGCAGGAGGTGTCGTTCTGGGTGCTCTTTCTGTCTGGATTCACTAATAAACCCACAAAAAATAATTCCGACCATTTTATCAAAAATTAACGTAATTTGAAATCTGCAAAATGCCAAGTGAAATTTGTGAAGCTCTTTACATTTGCTAACTGCAAAGGAATGTTGAACAGAGAACCAAGCAAAAACTGTTAAAAAGCACTTGCTGGACAAGCTGGCAGTGATGTGACTTGCTTAAGCAAACAGGTGTTATTTGTGTTCGTAAGTTCATTCAAGACCTGACTGTATATCGCTGTGGGTTTTTGCTTGTTTAAACAGAGGTCCTTGAAGTGCCTGCTGTTTGTCCTCCATAGGTACAGCCGGCTGAGGTTCGTTCGCACTGAGGAGATCCGGGGAGGAGAGCTGCCGCTGCTGCCTGCCAGCCTCGTGGGCGCCGTTCGCAGGCACTGCATGGAAGCTCAGGATGTTCTCCTGAACAAGTCTGTCCACCCGCCTGACAGTGGGGAGATGGGTATCGTAGGGTCTGACCTATGGCAGGAACTGCACGTTTCCATTTTATTTTCTGGCATGAAGTAGCAGTAAATTTTCTTGTATATAGAAGTGTTAGAGTTCTGATTTAGTTAATGTAAGTTAAGAGAACACGATTGTAATTCAGTTTCCACTCCTATGGATTTCGTTTGCAAGATGAAGATCCTTAGGTGTGTGTTACAGGTCCTCACCAGGTAAAATGAGGTACAAAATTCTCACTGACTGCAGCAGTAAGCAGCCATTCCCATTCTGATCCAGGGCCACACTGCTGTCAGTGGAAAACTGCCTTTGTCTGCAGGTATGCTCACCTGTAAGTCCCTGCATGCTGAGACATCTCTGAGGCAGGAAAGAAATATGGAAGCAGAGAAGTAACCTTGGTGTTAGGCAGGAGGCACTGATGGCCTCAGGAAGTTTTCCAACTGTCTGTTCTCTGGTTAGTTAAGTGGAGCCACACTAAACCATAGGCCCACTCACTGTTGTCTGAGAGAGTGGTCCAAGCAATTAATATTTCAGAGTGTTGGAAATGCAGAATGTTGTTGGACAGTGTATTTTGAGGATCGGATTTATTTTTCAGCTTTGCACCCGTTTTACAGCGTATCATTGTAAAGGTAGATTGACTTTCTTATTTATTTCAATACATTTGGAATGAACTTGGAAGCCTTTGGGTTATAAGTATTTCCCCAGAGATGTGAATGTTTGCCCAATCTGACATTAACCTGGGTCGTTTTGCTTTGGTGTGAACCTGTTGATGTCAGTTAACTCACGCTGTTTACAAAGGAAACTAAGAAAAGAACTCCGTGGTTAGATGTGTTTCCTTTTAAAAGCTGTCTCTAGTTTCAGCTCACTGAGAATCCTCGTTAAGCCCTATCTGTTTCAAAGGGTGGCTGAGATGGCAGTGGTCCAAGGACAGGCACCTGAACCAAAGGGGAAAATGAATGACAGAGGAAAGCATCTGGATGCTGAAAGACCAATTGGAACCGTGAGGGTGCTTGCAGCAGAGCAAATGGCAATAAACTGACTGGGTAGGGTGGAAACTGGAAGGAAGGGAGGCTAAATCTGCCCCCCCGTCTGCAGGAGTTGTGACCAGAAATGTGGCCTTTTCAGTATGGAAATCAATCATTTAAAAGGTGACTGGAGCTGGTAGGTGACTTCATTCTGTCATCAGGATCTCAAGGCTCCCACTTAATGCTGCTAATATGTCACCAGTGTTTTATCTATTTCATATACATTTAAACTAGTCTTACGGACTCGTGCTAACAAGTATCTTTACCTTAAAAGATGATATTTCTCCAGGTGGTGGCAGATGCAGTTTAGTCTGACAGCTTGTTATCAAGCCCGCTTTTTGGATTGTGCTCATTCTTTGGGTGATTTCCAGCTTAGATTTCATTACAAGGAGCAAAGAAGGCCTGAGAAGCTTTTAAAAACTTTGTCTGCCTTGTTTTCTTTTAGGTGGATCCCAACTTGTGCATCCATTTTACGTGATGAGAAAAGGAAGTGGCTTCATTTTGCTCCTGGAAATGACAGTGATTCACCCCAGCAAATCCACAGCTACTTCAGCTCTGTGGCAGCTCTCATGTCGTTACAGCTCCGTCAGGTGGTTGTTAACTCCTTGGATGACCTTCTTAGGTTTTTTATGATGCACGAGGTATGTGCCGTGAGGTGTAGCTCTGCTCACTGTTTCCAGGGTAATTCGTGCAGTCACAAAACGTAGTCCTCTTTAAAAGCTGAAATACTCCAGGTAGCTTTAGCCTTACTGGAATAGGGCTGAGCCCTTCGGATCACCATTCCTACTCAGTGGGTTTTTTTTCAATGGTGAAGAACTGCTTACTCAAATAATGATTTTGCAGGCATGGGGTTATAATTAACTGAAAGAGTTTTCAACTCCATCATGAGAGGATGTGCTATTTTTTAATGGCATTTTTCAGTTTTGTTTGCCTTGACCAAACTGGATGGCCAAACTGTTCTTATAGAAGCACACGAGTAACCCTCTTTCACATCAGAAGTGTGCAGTTGTATGTTATCCTTTGCAGAGAGAACTTGTGTATGGTGTCCCTGTCTGTACCAGATGTATTATTTCAAGCAATGCGTTTAGTTATGAAAATGAACATCAGACTGCAAGAGATCCTGTGATTCTTTTGGCTACCATAGAGTTGTCTTGTAGTGAAAATGAGTTTATTAAATATCAGGTCACACAGAATATCTGCTGTGATGAGGCAGCAGGAGCCATAATGAGTATGGCAGCTGAAATGCTGCATGGCAGGCAGAGGTCAGACATGATGGGCCATGGCAGGCTCACCTTGTGTCCGGCTGCTGCTGCTTTTTGTTTGGTGGCTTGAAATTCTTACAGCTTCCCCATCACCATTCTAGATGTGGGTTAGCATTTTGTTACTGTAAAAGCAATTTGGGAGTAGGGCAGTTCTTATTAACCATCAAGGCAATTAAGGCAAGCAAGAAAACCCTACAGAATCCTGTATTTGATGCTGGTTTTATTTCTGATAATGATTTTTTTCTTTGCTTTGGGTTTTAATTCTGCGTGGTAATTAGTGCTTCTGTTATGTAGTAAAGACTGAGGCAATTAGGTTTAGCTCCAGCTTCCTAATTCCGTGTCTTACAGATTCCTTCAGGAACTGGCATCTAAACATCTTGTGTGTTGGTGCAGCAGTGTTCTGATTAAGAGCTGGTGAAGAAAATCTCATTGGTGCTCTGTAGTTAAGAGTGGAGACATGGATTACTTTTAAATGATTACAGTTTGTAATTTACAATTGATTTATTTGGCATGTTCAATTTTCATTCTTTTCCCCAAGGATGGGAGTGATTTTGCAGAACCCTATCAAGAAATGCAGTTCTTTTTGCCTCAAATACTGATAGTCAAACTCAGCGTGAAAGAACCCAAGATTGTCTTTGAGCCACCTTTGGAAGGATGTTGGGATTTCATCAGTCTGTGCTTCAGGGAGATCCTGCAAAGTGCGGAGGGACTTCCGAAGGTACTGCACAGATTGCAGCTCCCTATAAAATACAACGTGAATTAAAAAACACATGGTATAAGAAGTTACCTATGAGGCAGAAAACTGTCATATACACTGTACCAGTGAGAGTCATGTAGAAGGAACTGCACTTTGTGTTATAGAAGGTATTGTAAGCGCTCTCACATCACTTGCAATGATTCCCTTTAGGTAGAGAGAATTCTCTTTCCACAACTAAAAAGAGATGACCTCACTCTCAGTACAGTCAGACCAGATGAACCGTTGTTTGCAGAGTATATAAACAAACTTGAAGAGATCTTTCAGAGCAACGTGCTTGGTCCACAGAGGTAAGTTTCCTCTGTTGACTCTTTTGCCCATCACATTCTCACATTCCTAAAAACACTGATCTATTTGACTCAAACATTAAACAATTTGAGCCAATTTGTTTCTTGCTATAACAAATCTTCACATTGGAAGCTTGTGTTTGTTTTTGTCATCTTCTCTAAGGTACTTAAACATGTACAGGAAATACAGTCATCTTTTGAACAACAATGCACAGCAAGATGTTACGGATTTCTTGCGTGGAGGTCCATCCTTAGGAGCTTTAAGAGAGGTAATACATAACTGACGACCACTGTGCATTCATACAGCACTTCACACCTGTAGGTCACTCCAAAAGTAGTGCCTCCTCTTTATTCCCATGGAGACTACAATGGATACAAAGAGCACAGTAATGCTATTTTATAGAGCAGCTTCTCAGCTAGAAACCACCATTGGCTGTGCATTTTCTCCAGCGGTGCACAAGAGCTGTGTACTGTGCTCATGAAGATCTGCACAGAGGTGCCCCAGTGTCACTGTCACCACTGCTGAAATGTAGCACCCACCTCTCACTGTGCCAACACCCACTGCTGGGTCTCCATAAACATTCATGATTGTTGATGAACATGAGTGAGTGCCATTTTTTGTTCATGGAGGAATTCAGTGACACCCCTTTGCTTCATCTGCACTTCCACATCAGACAGAATTCTGTTGGAGTGCCCCGTTCTGTCAGGTCTGTCACGCAGCAATAAAAAGTAATGGAGTGTTGGTGGGAAGATTCAACCTCTGCTGCCGTTTCACCAACGTCTGCCTTTGTCAGCATTGGCCATCTCAATAAAACAGGAGGCATTACTTCTGGAGCAGCCATCACATTGCTGTTCCAAAGAGTTTCAGTTCAGATGGTTTGTTTTACCCTTGGGAACACCTGGGAATCCATCTCCCTTACTCCATAGGGCTGCTATGCTGAAGGATAGTTCTCTCTGCCCTTCTTCTCTGGGCTTTGTTAGATGCCAGGCAAAGGCTGTCCAGAGTACCTGGTGAATCTGGGTCTTGCTGGTCTGTTGGCTGTCTTGTCCTCAGCCCTGCCCACTTTCTTTGCTGCATTTGTGAGTTAACCTCTGCCCGGATGCTTCCTGAGGCATCTTCTGGTGTTCCTTAATGTGACATTCTCCTGCGTGAAGATTTCAGCCTTGTTTCCTAGTTGGGAGTTAGTTAGCTGTTGTTTAGCATCTTTCGTCTATAAGCTTGAAGGACAAACGTTGAGTCTATTATTTTCCATTTGTAGAAAATTGACAGCTTCGCAGAACTGAAAAGAGAGATTGCTTCCATGCGTGTCACTGTCCCTCTGGGCATGTTCTGCCTGGATGCCACACAGCTGAACGAGGAACTCTGCGTTCGGACTCAAAATCTTAGACATGCATTGATTGAATTTGAGGTGATGGAAAACAGGGAGTTAAATAAAAGGTACGTGTTGTTAATATGTGTGATTGTTGCTTTCTGTGTGCACTGCTGCTGTGTATCTGTGTCTGAGCTGCATTCTTCTGCTGCCTCTTCTACCAACACCAGCCATGTGCAGGGAAGGACCCCAAAGTGAGTGTGTAAAAGGAACAGAATGCTTTCCCTGCTGGCACCCAGCTAAAGCAGAGTGCAGAACGCAGTCTGTAGATAAGCTTCTCTTGTATCTGACTTTTTTTTTTTTTCCCTAGGAAGGGAAAGCAGTGGTTCTGATTACATACTTGTGGCAAATTTAACAATAGTAGATTTAAAAAAAAATAAAATGAGGATATGATTTGACTTTATTGTGATGGGATAACCATGGATCTCTGAACTTAAAAAAAAAAACAAAAAAAACCTTCAGGGAAAGAATTCTTTCACAGTGAATAGAGACAGACAGTAGCTGTTTTGTTTCTGTTTCAAAGGAAAGGTTCACCTCACTTACCCAAAAAGCATCTTCTGGAAGAGACCAGCTGTTCTTCATGAGGCCTCTCTGTCTGCGCTGACTGGGGGCATCTAGGCCGTGCGCTTGCTTGGGGGGCCCGGGCTGCCTTAGTGGAACAGATCTCAGTACTGAGCAGGAATCTGGGACAAGGACATTTATTGCTCTAACAAAGGGGGAAAACAACAAGATTTGTCCCTGTTTTCCATTCCAATGTAAAAAGAGTTTTTTAAAATTGATTTTTAATAATCTCTGTCTTTGTTCTGTGCCATGCACCTGATTTTATTTTTGTGGAGTGATTATGTGGGCTCTTGCTTACTACATTCAAACATTTATTTCTACCACTAGTCATGTCTTGAAAAAGTAAGTTCTAAACCTGTGGGAAATAAACTGTTAATGTGCTGCTGTTGTTAAGTTGGACCCAATTTAATGATCGCTTTATTATGTATCAGTTCCTGTAAACACAGGAAAACTGATTTGGCAGGGTAAAATATATAATCCTTAATAAATGTATCTCTGTTGTGTGTATTCATCTGAGTAACTGATGCTTAAAGGACAAACTTCACGAACAGAATCTCACATCTCCACTTACAGGTGTGGTTATAAACCTGTTTGTTGTTTTTCTTCTTGTAGGATTTGTGGTGAATATAATTTAATTGCAAACAGAATGAGCAAGCTGCCTCTGAACACAGCAGAGCTGGTGGAACTGGAGGCCTACTTAAAGAAATCCAGTCGAGTCACTGCTTCCAAACTGAGGCAGGACGTCTGTGAAGCCACCCACAGACTGCAGTTCCTCATGGACTATGCTGACCTTTCTGGTTTGTCTCTGTATAAAAACATTCATAGGTAGATCCTGGGCTCTGCATGGTTGAATGGTGCATCTTCTAGAATGAAGATGAAGGATGGCTCACTGCAGGCTTCCTGAGTCCTGCAGTGCTACAGTGAATGGAGGGTGCTAAACAAACAGAAGTGTGAAGATGCAAATGTCAGCGTGCCAGAGTTACCGATGCTACAGCTCTTGTGAATCAGTCAGCATTTACATGTTCTGGAGTAATAATGACATAAACATTGCTTTATCCACTTCATGGAGGTGTAATCTACGTGTTTAGTTTGGAATAATCTGTCACTTTACATAGTTGGACTCGAATATCGTTTAACAGAATATGTATTCTGGCAAGTTCTTCTTAGTGATTTCTCTGTCTAGTTAATGCCTAGAAGTTTACCTTCTTCATTTGGTTTTTGAGTTTTGCTATCAGTCTAACTTGCTTTAGCAAAAAGTTCATTATGCAGCAAAGATAATTCAGCCAGCAGCTCGAAATAATACATAGGAGATTCATTCCTAACTCATTTATTCCTGAATGCAATCTTGTCTTCTTTTGCTTCTACTTCCCAGTCTATTAGGTCATTACTTAAAAGGTAGATTCTTCAAGACGTCCATATATATAATTTTCTCCTTATAGGTTATGACATACACCTGAATAGCATGGTTCTCCATTGGCCCAATCAGATTGAAGTGATGTTTGAAAACTGTGGAGATGAGCTGAGCAGCAGGAGGGAGCACGCAGAGCTGGTTTTGCTGGAAAGGTACATTGTGAAGGCTTTCTGTTTCACTGGGTATTTCTGAAGGAAAAGAGCACCTCGTTTTCAGTAAAAGAGAGAGAATTACAAATAAATACAACTTGGAGGGCAGCTGAGAAAATAAGAGAGAAACCTGCTAGAAAATAGGATGGAAATTTCTGAGAAAATGTTGGTCGGGGTAAATGAGAACGTATTTTAAAAGGTCTGAAAGAAGAAATGAAGGATATTGCTGGAATGGTCGAGTCCTGACACATCTGTCATTCTGCCTTGTACCAATTGGCTCAGTATTGCAGATGGCTTTTTCACGTCTTGCCTTTCTGTTTGCATTGCTCCTTTATCTCCTTTAGGCAGTAGATGTAAGTGAGCTGGGTCGGTTGGGAGGTTTGAAAATGAGCTCGGAATTGAAGTGTGTAATGCTGATATAACTGATGCACGGGTTTTGATTGGAGTCTGTACTTTGTAGTGGTTCTGGGATGACATTTCATTTGACAGCGTTTGTTGTAATTCATAAAATAGCTGAGACCTAAAAAGGGGCAGAACAGAGCACCACATCACCTCAGCTATCTTTACCTCAGGTGTTCGCAGTTTGATGAAACTCTTGAAGGTTATAACAGAGAAATAGAAAGCTACAAGAAGCAAGAAGTCATGACCATAGAGGAGATGAGGAGCAACACTGAGCAACTGAAGGAGCTAAATAAGAATCTAGATGAAGCAGTGGCTGAACTCGAGGTTAGTATTTTTTCGTGTCAGCTATGAGGTGGGTTTCAGTGTTACAGGGTGAACAAATGCCTTTCAGGGCTCTGGGCACACATTGTCAAGCTGGCTTAATGATTCCCAAACACCCTTAATGATTCCCAAACACATGGCTGCCATCTTTTTATCCCCACAGTATGACTGCTGAGTTGAAAAATGTGTTTTGGGGAGGAGAAATATTTATTCTTTAAATGGAATAACTGTATTTGCAAGCATTCAGCAGCACAGGTTGCTACCCACGAGAAACAGTTCTCCAGACAGAGGTGGCAGGAGAATGCTGGGGAGGCAGGTGCCATTTTCGCTGAGATGTGTATTGCAATTGTGTATAAGTCTCTCTGCTTATTCTCTAATTAAAACCAAATGTTTTCCAGCTCCTTGTATCATTTCTAGAAGTGCCAATGGGCATTAATATTTAATATCAATATTAATATTTAATGCATGTATTATAGCACAGACAGGAAAGTTTTCAGATGATAGAAGGGAGCTGAACACCAAGATTCCTAGATTCTATTAGAGCTCTCCAGCCAGTATAGTGTGGTTCTGGGCTGAGCAGTTTCTTGATTGTGCCTCTGCTAGGATCTAAGAGTGGTTACCTCTGAAAGTCTCATGGGTATCGTGAGGCTTTATTCATAATCTAAACCACAGCAAGATGAAATTTCTGCATATATGGAGCCTTAAAGACCAAATGTTTAATGAAGTTCAGCTCAAAAGAGAAGGTTGGACCAACAAGATCAGTATGAGATTTAGATAAATTGCTCCAATCCCTGTGTATCAACTGTTGTAATCTGACTTGAAGGCTGCCAGTGCATCCAGCTTTGTGAGTGAGCAGCACTGCTGCGCTGTAGGCAGAGCAGAGTAAATTATTGTGCTGGTGCAGTTTGTTGCTATGTGTTCATATGTTCATAGTGAGGGATGCATCCACACAGGGTGAGTGACATGGAGCAAATCTTGATCGATCTTGATGTTTCTCTGCCTCCAGCTCAGATTGAATGACTACATGTATTAGAAGAGGTCTGTTGGTGTACAAACATAGACTTTGGATTTGATCTGAATTCAGGCAGTGTTGTGTTTCCCTTCCCTACCTCTAAAATGAAGAAGGCAGTCGTTTTCTCTAAACCTTTGCATGTTCATTTATACGGCAGGCAATTTTGGACAAAGACAGTATGTTATTATCAATAGATTCAGCAATTAATGATTTGTTTGGTTGGAGTTCCCAAATGTTTCTGTGATGGTATTACTTGCTTTGAGCTTCTAAGTGAAGACAATTCCTGTGTGACTTAAGTGTTTCAGAGTGCCCTGGAAGCTTGTGAGACACAGCATTACTGCACATCGTGGTGTTATCTATCAAACAGTTATTTCAGTAGTAAAAGATACCAACAGTTAACAATGGGAATTTACAAGAACGCATTTGCCTAAAAGCCATGGGTGTAAGTCTGCATATGTGTCTGGCTTTGGCATGTAAAAAATTGTAACTAAAACTTCTTTTTCTTTTAATAGAAATAAGATTTTTAATTATTATTATTATTATTATTTTAATTAAAGGCAATAAATAAAGAAGAGGAGTTACTTGAGCGGGAGAAGAGTTACTTTCCTTTACTGCAGATTATACTCACAAAGAAGCAGCCCATTGAGCAGCTCTGGATAACAGCGTATGATTTTCATACCAAGTCTGAGGAGTGGATGCACGGTGAGGCACTGATGAGGTGTGTTGTTTTCAGTTAGTTAAGGAGAGGCTGGAAGGGTTGCCTCGTGAGAAAACAGTTCTGAATAGAGGAGTGTTGGAATCCAGCACCAAAACAAAACTGTAGGCATGGACTTTGCGGTGATATTAAACAAACAAAACCTGAGTGATTTCCAGAGGGAAGATGCAATCCACCCTGAATTGCTCACTCTGTTCTCTTTATGTTGCTGCATTCAGGATGTCTCCAGAAATTGAATGCTGATGAAATTACTGAAGAAATTGGCAATATGTGGAGAACGATGTACAAGCTCAGCAAGAGTTTTCCAGACCTGGCCGGGCCGAGGCATTTAGCAGAAAGCACCAAATACAAACTCGACAAATTTAAGCAGCATCTTCCTCTCCTGTCCCTTGCCTGCAATCGCGGAATGAAGGAGAGGCACTGGGCGCAGGTACGTCAGGCTCTGCCCTACGCCGGGGTGCACTGCTGCACGTGCTGGGGGCATCCTGTGTGCCACCAGAGGAAGATGCAGTGTTCTGGTGCTTTGTAGATCAGGTTCTGAAATTTCCAGTGGTACAGATCTGAGCTCTTCTGAAGTAATTTTTGGCAGAAAGAGGAATGGGTCAGTTACGTGAGCACAGCATTTATTTCTTGCTGTTTGCTAAATCTGTTGTTACAAGTGTACCTCCTGGTGACAGGTATTACTTCTTACTTCATTTTCAGATTAGTGAAATTGTGGGGTGTGAAGTCAGACCCAATGAGAGTACTACCCTTCTAAACATGCTGGAACTGGGACTCTCAAAATACATTGCTCAGTAAGAAGCTTACTCTGCTTTTTTTCCCCTTCTTTTTACAATCACTGTTTCATATGCTGGATTACAAATTCTAGTTTTAATCTTTTGGCATGTTAAGAACTTCCGTATTTTCACAGCTGTATTTTAACAAGGCCTGATGGAGCTGTCAGATGTCTTTATGGAACCAAGACAACAAATAATGTTCATGTTCCCAAAGCACATAATTTCTGCATTCAAAATTTTCTGTTTGTATTTGTATCTAAATTAATACTGAATTCTCTACCTGGTGAGCTTGGAAGCACATAAATATTCCCTGAGATGAGAATCTGTGTGAGAAATCCATGTAAAAGTTAGCAGGTCTTCGGTTGCAAAAACATTTCAAAGTTATGTTTCATTTCAACTTAGGCTGGAACCCATTGGAGCAGCTGCAAGTAAGGAGTATTCTTTAGAGAAATCAATAGAGAAAATGAAATTAGAGTGGATCAGCATGCAATTCAATCTGGTGAAATACAGAGATACCGTGAGTAAATGTGAACTCTGCATATGCATTGTTGAAAATTATTATTTTCATTTTCAGTATTAGAGGAAGCCACTGTTGTTTCATGGTGGCATGGTGGAAAGCAGCATTATACCCAGGGCCTGGGCAAATGTATCCATTACTGCATATTCTTCTATTTAGACCTTCATGCCTGGGAACATTTGTGATCTCGACATATTCATCCATAGAAATAGGTGAGACTGAGAGCTTCTGCAGTTTTGTATGGAAAGGTGAACAATGCTGAAATGTCTCACTTGCCCAGAAGACAGAGGAAATCATGTACTGTGGAGAAGAGAAGGCTCCAGGGGGACCTTACAGCCCTTTGAGGACCTGAAGGATCTTCAGTAAAGTAGGGGATGGCCTTCTTATAAGAGCACGCAGCAACAGGACGAGGGGAAATGGCTTCAAACTGGAAGAGTGTAGATTTAGGCTAAACGTTGGGAAGAAATTCTTTACTGTGCGGGCAGTGAGACACTGGCACAGGCTGTGGATGCCCCTGCCTGGAGGCACTCGAGGCCAGGCTGGATGGGGCTGTGAGCAACCTGGCTATGGGAGGTGTCCCTGCCTACAGCAGGGGGTTGGGACGAGATGGTCTTAAAGGCCCCTTCCAACCCAAACTGTTCTGTGATTCTGTGAAAAGGTGGCTATAACCATTTGCATCCCTGGCTA
Organism: Perdix hodgsoniae; assembly: GCA_035772895.1. Taxonomy (NCBI): domain Eukaryota; kingdom Metazoa; phylum Chordata; class Aves; order Galliformes; family Phasianidae; genus Perdix; species Perdix hodgsoniae. The sequence goes on from JAPSGF010000173.1 coordinate 25,082, forward strand.
GCTTCCCTTGCAACACTAGTGCATCCCTTGACCTTTGAAATAGTGATGCACAGCAGAGAGACTGTATCTGCAGATGTGTTTCGGGCTTGCTCAGTGCCTTGCTGCTTTCCTGCCTTCAGCCATCAGAGAACGGGGTGGCAGGAAGCTGAGTGATCATGAGGTTGAAAAGCAGTGAAAAGAAGCAACTGCAGTTTACTTTAAAATGTGATGTATTTGCAGAACAACAGCATCCTGACAGCCGTTGATGACATCCAGCTTTTACTGGATGACCACATTGTTAAGACTCAGACGATGTGTGGCTCTCCCTTCATCAAACCAATGGAAGCCGAATGCCGGGTAAGAAAAAGCTGGCTTGGTTGAGCCTGTGTGTCTCTCATGATGTGGTTTCTGTAACGCTTTCATGTGTTTTGTATAGTTTGATAGTTTGAACCCTTTCAAAGGATCACACATTCATATTTTTCTCCAAGAGCTTTAAATTGATGGTATCCAGACAAAGGCGTGCAAAGCTCGCTTTACAGCTAAAGCAAATGTAGCTGCTGATCCCAGCAGTTCTCCCCACCATTTGCTGTAAAAAGTGGTAGTGCAGAAGTGTGCCTATTGTTTAGAAGGAATATTCATATATTTTTAAAGAAATAATGCTGATGCTTTGCTCTTGTAGCTGGCCTGGCACAGCTTTTGAATGCTTGCTGCAGACTTGATCCAAAATTAGTTCCCAGCTGGAGTGCAAAGGCTCAGAAAGAAAAATCAGTGGGTTTTTGCTGTTGAACATCTTGTAAGCCACTGTAGGCTTCCACAAACCTCTGCCAGTACAGAATTTGTGAACTGTGAAGCCCTGTACAAATACTTGAAAAGCTTCTCTCTCCTTTGGCCTGCATATTTATTTTGCAGATGTGCTTCATTAAGACATACCGTGTCCTCTCACTTGATTGCTAGCTGCAGATCCCCGTCAGCCAAATAGCTCCTGTGAGGAGAATTACCTTGAAGAAAGCTGGAAGCATGAGCCATAGTCCCATATTCCTTCAGATCTGAATTGGAGAACTGTTTTATGACCTAATCAATTAATTTAAAGAGAACGGGTGCAGAATGCACTTCTGAACTGCTGTTAAGTGAGAAGTCTTTCATCAAGTAAACTGTGTGTGGAATTAAGGCATGCGTTAATGGTGCAGTATCACTCTTGGGATGTTTAGGCTTTTTTCAATAGGGTTCTTTCCAGTAGGTCTGTCAGAGGAAACTGACAGATAAAAAAGCAAATAAAAAAACACAGGAATGCAGCACTGCATTCATTAGTAACCTGAGGTCTTCCACTGTCGCTCTTCTAATAAATCTACATGTTTCTACAAGTACACGTCTACAAGTGGCTGCTCATTACTCTTACTTATTAAATGTTTTCAATGCAGGCTTGGGAAGCAAAGCTGACTTTAATGCAAAACATCATAGATAGCTGGTTGAAATGCCAGGCAACATGGTTGTATTTGGAACCGATTTTTAGTTCAGAAGATATTATAGCTCAAATGCCAGACGAGGGCAGAAAGTTTGGTATTGTGGATGCATACTGGAAGGACGTCATGGCACAAGTGGTAAGTTCTAACACTTAAAGCATGCACTGTTATGTATATCCAGTAACACTGTTATTGCTGCTGAGAAGATGGACCTGCTGGTTTTTAGAGCTAGCTGTTTGTATTTAAGTCACAAGAAGGTCTGAAGTCTGGTGTTGTAGTAAAAGGGCTTTAAGATTTCTCTAGAGGACGGATGCTGTGGGGGTGATGTAGGGATCCAGTGACATTTTAATTTTAAATTTTCATGTACAAATGTTTAGTAAACTTTCAGCAATTTGTACTGTATTTGTTCTTATTCAGGTGAAAGACTCGAGGGTACTTGTGGCAACTGACCAACCCAGGATGTTAGACAGGCTGCAGGAAGCAAACACTCTCTTAGAAGACATTCAAAAGGGATTGAATATTTACTTGGAAAAGAAGAGATTGTTTTTCCCAAGGTAAATTAATTAATTAATCAAGCCTAAAAATCTGTAAGCTGTTTCAAACAGTTTCTACTGAGCTGTTAAGTTTCATCTCATAAGGACGTGTAGGACACAGTGCCATGGAACAGAAGATGAAACTGTGTTGATCTTTCCAGATTTTCATGAGTTTTTCTCTGTTTGAGCTAAGTTTTGCAGTGCCAAGGGCAGGCAGAGGTGGGGAAGAAGTCTGCCTGGCATTGCTTCCACCTGTGATTAGAAGCACTTCGTCACTCATGGGGCATTTTTGAGGGGAGCTGCTACTTTGCCCTGACTGTTTTGGGGTTCTGTCTCTGCCTTGCCTTCTTTGGCTATGCAGAGATGTGTACTACGTAGGGCTGATAAGGATTGCAAGGAACAGGGTTCTGTGTTTTAGCAGGTCTTTGTTGGCTGAACTGGTACATCTGCTCTTCCCAGAGTTTTACGTGGGTTTGGGAAACCATCTTCTTCCTCCACTGCGTGAAAAGAAGGTTGTGCTGAAATTCTGACTGAAGAAACTGTTATAAGTTATATAATATTAACAGTAACTTAAAAGAAAGGGGTCTGAAATAATTTCTCCTCTGTTTTGTTGACATTATAAGCAACAGTAAAAACAATTTATCTTGCAGGCAGTATATGTTGAATGACAGTTTTTGTGCTTGGAATGTTCATATTCATTAGTTTTATTTTTCTGGCAGATTCTTTTTCCTGTCTAATGATGAACTGCTGGAAATACTCTCTGAAACAAAGGATCCCCTTCGAGTGCAGCCTCACTTAAAGAAGTGTTTTGAGGGAATTGCTCAGCTGGAGTTCACTGAAAATTTGGAGATTCTAGGCATGATCAGTTCGGAGAAGGAAATTGTTCCTTTCATAGATAAAATCTATCCTACAAATGCAAAAGTAATTTTTTTTTTCTCACTGTGATATCAGACGTCTGCTTTGCTTACAGGCTATATTTTTGGGGAATTAAATTTAAAACATTTACGATGAGATCATGAAAGGTGTTTAGGGATGGAAAACAGGAAGGAAATTCCTGCAGAAATGGGTGAGGTGTAACAGTTTGGTAAATTCCTTGGGCGCTTCCCTGCCTCGCCATACGCACTGCTTAGGAGATGTGACACAAACGTGCTATGCAAACATCTGTGTAAACGCTTACCTGTGCGGATAGGTGTGCCTACAGAAGCACAGCATGGCTGAAACACAGAGGAATGAGGGCAAAGAGGAGTGCCACCGAGGGGGTGCAGCCCTTGGTCAGGGGGTGGCTGGGTAGTCAAGCCCAGAGGCTGCCCTCCATCTTCGTCCTGCAGGGCAGACTGTGCTATAAAATGGGTTGGGTTGGAAGGGACCCTACTATCTGAACACTGTTCTGTTACCTCATTATACATACATTAAGCCTGGCAATAAAAGACAGGAAAGCAGCAGGGTAGGAAATGGCAGGAAGACAAGGGGAAAAAATGTTGGATCTTGAATGATGGGTTCTGCGTTACTGTACTCCCATGGAAGTCGTTCCCCAGCTGCTGTACCAGAGGGGAAACTTGCTTCATCTCAGCTGTTGCTAAAACTAGTGGTAATTCACAAGGCAATCCGTACTCTAAATTACAATGCTGTGCTCTGAATGTAAGGCACTTCCAAGGTTGTTGAAGGTGAAATCAGTTAAACATTAATTTCACTGTTTGTTGTAGTCTTCAAATTTGGAAGTGCTGAGAAGTATCTGGCAGTTGGACTGGATGATCTTAGGGGTCTTTTACAACCTCAGTGATTCTTGGATTCTATCTCATTCCCTCCTTTTTCTGTTCTCAGCCTGAAGATATGAAGGTGAATTACTAAATGGTAACCAAACAGAGATGAGAGATGGGGGATGTTGTGAGGTGCACATACCACCTTTTACTCCCTGAATCTTCCAGGCATAAAATATCCTGTGATAAAATGATCAAGCTTATCTGGCTGTGCCAGCTGGCATCTTCAGTTTTCTTTTATGGAAGCTCTGTGTGTTGATTCAGCTGGATTCTCTGCAGTTAGTTGATTTGCCTGCCTAAAGGCAGTGTTAGCTGCAGAAGTGCCTGTCAGAATCTGGAAAATTTCCAGCTACTTTGTCCTCCTAAATGAGAGAAAAGTCTATTAGAATTTAATATATTTCAAAGGGTTTGCACTTTAAGAAGAACATAATCAGAGAATGCTTATTGACTCGATGCTTTTCCTACTTGAAGGGCATGGTAGAAAAATGGCTTTTGCAAGTTGAGGAAATGATGCTGTCCAGTTTAAGACAAGTTCTTCAAGATGGCATAGGAGCATACGTCAAGGTAACTGGTCCTGAATTATAGTGCAAAATAAGTTTCACAAGCAACTGTTTGTGAACAGGTTGTTCCCATTCTTCTTAGCCAGGGCAGCCTGTTTGAAGATAAGGGGAATTTAGCTCTCCTTGTTCAGTACTGTGCGCAAAGTTTTAGTTCTGATGTTCTTGAGGAAAAAGCGACAAAACTTTCCATGCCAGCTCTCATTTATTTTCAGTGTGAGACAAAAGAAATTGGGGAAAATATTTATTATAGTACTGTGATCAAATGTGACTTTGAAATGGATCTTTATGTTCAAGGTTCCTCGAAAAGCTTGGGTACTGCAGTGGCCTGGGCAGGTGGTGGTTTGTGTTTCATCCATTTACTGGACGGAAGCAGTATCTGAGGCCATAAGGAAAGGAACCTTACAAGTAAGATTTTCTTCTGCTGTTGCCTTAATCAGAGTTTAGTGCTTATTAATAAAACCTCTGTCTAACCAAGAAGATGATCAGTCAGCAACACACTACAGCTTATTCCTGCAATATGCTTTATTTTCTGTTTCCTTGCTCTCATTGACTCTGTGTATCTTCTGTGGCTTTGCTGGAGGAATTGATGCTACTGTTCTATAAGATTATGCTGGTATAAATAAAAGTACAACAGAAACAGCCATAAACTTGTTAAGCGCTGTCTTTTTATTCCTACCTCCCATCTTTACCTGCAAAGCTCCAGGGGAACCTGCAGGCAACGATCTTTTCTTGCAGTGTTTTACAGCTGTTTGCCTACTGCTAGACTCTCTTACCATAAAGGTGAAGCTTCTGTACAGTTCTGTACAGTCTTGTTATTTCTCCTGCTCTGTTTGTGGTGCTGCTGTCATCACACAATGTTCAAATAACACTCAGTTGGGGCTGATGAAGTGTATGATCGAGTAATGAAAATAATTTCTGTTGAAATTATTTGTCTGATCCTAATAGTGTGTGAGAATTAATTTGGGGATTTGTTCTGTCAGTAGACTGGACTGCTTCTTAACAATGAAAACTTTATAACAAGTTACTGCATTTTAAAGCTGGCACCTTGTTTCTGTATCCTTACTGGACATCTTCTATTTGACTTGTCTGTGGTGTTTAACAGTAGCTGAAGATCCTGTTCCATATCCTCAGTCACAGGGTGGCTGGCTGCCCGTTTCTCTGGCCTGCTGGAGTCTGGATGGCAGCACAGCTGTAGGACGAGTCGTTCTCCCCAGTTTGGGTCATCTGGAAGGCTTGCTGAGGATGCACTCAGTCCTGCTGTGAACGCAAACTCAGGAGAAAATAATTTAAAATGTTCCTAGTAAAGTTAGGAGAATCTTAGATTTGTATTGGTATTATTAATTTACAGCTAACTACAAATTTCCAGAAGACAGATAGTCCAAATCTACTTGACAGTGAGTCTGCACATCTCCTGTGATAGAAACTTGGCATTTCTATTGGGGAAAAAACACTTCTGCTTACATTATATTTCAGGCCATAAGGCTTTCTAAAATGTTCTAGTGCTACAGAACTCCAGAGTATGAAAGAGACTTTAAAAGCATGAGTGACGTTGGGCATTCCATCACTGCGCTCTGACAGAGGAGCTCTCTCTGATGCCTCCATGGGAGCTCAGGAAGCACAGTGCCATTGCCTTCATGCCTGCGCTCTGTTTCTGTGACAGGATTTCTTGGAGAAGAGCAATCAGCAGATTGGAGACATTGTTGACTTGGTGAGAGGAAAACTGCCCAGCGGAGCCTGGCTGACTCTCGGGGCTCTTACTGTCATCGATGTGCACGGTAAGCACAGCTTGTTCCTTACGGGGCAGCACTGCTGTACTTTGGTAAACTACGGAAAGTGGCAACTCCAATTCTTCCTCCACCAAACAGGCCATGCCAGAGGATGAATGGCAGGGTTGGAGGTAATCGTTTTCATTGGTTAATTCCTAGGAGACGAAAATCAGGTGCAGTGGCTGGACTGGTGCATGGGGTCCAGCTATTGATAGAGGCACGAGGACCTCCAGCAGCCTCTGTGAGCTGTCTCAGTGCTTTCCCAATGGCCCTCTGATTTTCTTAGAGCAGCAGGACCGAGGGGAGCTGCTCTCCCTCACTCTCACTGGGAGCAGCAGGCTGTATTCTCTCGCTTTTCCAGCATTTTCACTGCTTGAAATGAGCAAAGTGGTTCTGCTCAGTCATACCAAAAAAGAAAAGGTTACTCTCTCTCTCTAAAACATTTTTTACACTATCTTAGGGCATTAAAATAATGATTTCATTTGTTATGTCTCTACATGATGCAGTGATTTGTAAGGTTCAGTCTTTGCTGAAATTCTCTTTGCCTCAATATGTAACAACTATAATCTTGGTTTTTGGGTTGCTGCAATATATCAGCAAAGAAGGAAGAAAAGTAAGCCTTGGACTTGAATGTTTAACCATCATACAGAGTCCAAACATGCAGCTATGTAACTGTTGAGGATCTTGCATCTCGCTCTTGAGACTACATTCTGATGTAAACAGCATTCTGTCACTTCCTGGCTCTTTTGTGGTCTATTTATCAGTGTGGAATTTGGCCATGAGATTGGATTTTGGTGTTTTTTTCTGCAGTATCAGGGAAAATAGGAAAATGGGAAAATACAGTCCCATGTAGGCTTCTTCAGCCACTGGATTGAAACAGCCTTTACAAAGTTACTGCACAGTGATGGGGATCGCTCAGCCCTGCACAGCTCTACATCTGCTTAGAACTGGCACTGGGATCTGGATCAGGTGGAGCTGATTCCCTGTGCAAAAGCTGGAGATTTCTTTCCGTCGTGAAATTTGTCCTACTGCTCTAAACGTTGATTTACTCTTATGTGTATGTAAGGAAATATTATTTTACTTATGCGCTGTTTTAAGTAAACAAAGGTAGTAGAAGTGTTTGGGTTTTTAAAAACAATCTGTCCCTGACTCTGCAGCTCGTGATGTGGTTGAAAAACTGGTTGAAGACAAAGTCACAGATCTGAATGACTTCCAGTGGATTTCTCAGCTGAGATACTACTGGGAAGGGGAGGATGTGATAGTGCGAATGATTACAACAGAAGCCAAATATGGATATGAATATCTGGGCAATTCTTCACGTCTGGTTATAACCCCGCTTACAGACCGGTGTTACAGGTGAGCTGTGTTGAATAGCATCTTTTTCTAATGATTTGCGATCAGTATTTAATTCCATTTGTTATAGTTAATAGCCGTAGGAGCCTTAGCATCTAAGAGTTCCGTGTAGGTTTTGGAGGCAGATCTTACCCATCTTCTTTACCCAAATACGTTAAGGTATTTGCAGCACTTAGATTCCTGCACTAGTAGAGTGGTAATCTCTGTTGTACACAGGAAAGCGCCTCTGAAAAAAGCTGGAAGGCGAGAGTAGTGGAAATGTAAAGAACTGTATGGTAACTCTGGTGAGTTTATTTCTGTAAAGTAAGGCATACATGTGAGGTGTGTCCAGCTGTTGTGTGAAGAGCAGCTATAGAGTCACTGGTGCCTGACTGCTGGTAGGTGGGTCACTCTTCCACTGCTTGCTTGCAAGAGGCTGAAATGGAAATACTTCATCCTCCGAGGGCATTTGGGTCTTCACCTCCTGGAGACACGGGTCATCTCAGCAGGTAGTTTTAGATTTTGAGATTTAAAGATGCTTCTTGATAACTGTCTCCAGGCAAATACATAGAGAGGCTGTGAAAGTGTTATTGGGCACGGAGCGGCTGTGAGCTCACTGTTGCACACAAGCTGCAGCTAAATGCTGACATTATTGCCTAGGCCAGCAACCGCTTGCTGTTCTGCCATGCACGGGATAGTGGAAAGACAGTGGGACTGCTGCACTGCCTGCAAACAGAGGTCGTCTCCAGTAGTGTTAGTGCAAACAATGAGCAAGCAGTCTCATCCAGACTTAGCAACTGCTTTTGGTGGCTGAGTTTTTGAATGGCTTGTAAAAGAAAGAGATCACTCCACTGTTAGCAGGGGTGTCAGTTTTATTGTGAATATCACTTGGAGAGCATGGTCATTTCCATATTTAGGGAAACGACCTTCATGCATTTTCAGCCTTCTCTAAGGACTAACTTTGTTTATAAAGCCAGCTTAAAGTCATTGTCATGGGGAGCACCATGTCTTTCTGCAAACTCTGCCACTTTCCCTGTGGTTCTGCACATTTGATTGTACAACTGAGGATATACAGAGTGGGTGCATGTTAAAAAAAATCCTCAACATTCCTTGCAGGCCAGGTGGGTGACTGTAAGCTTCCACTTTGGGGAACCAGCTGTGAGATGTTAGCAGGTTGCTAGGTCAAGCTGCAAAGTACACATAAATCACTGCCAAGGGAACCTGTATGGGAAGATAATGGTTCAATCCTTCAGAGACAATTTACCATTAATAATTACTGTTTCTAATGGCTGTGCTCTTTACATAGGACATTAATGGGTGCCTTGAAGTTAAATCTTGGTGGTGCTCCAGAAGGACCTGCTGGGACTGGCAAAACAGAAACAACTAAAGATCTGGCAAAAGCACTAGCTAAACAGGTATTCAAATGTAGTTGGTTTGGTCTGGTTTTTGTATGGGTATGTAGGTATTTCTTGCAGTGCTGTTCTTAATCAAATATTGTTTGTTCTCTGCCAGTTCAAACTTTATTCAAAGTAGTAGCTGGTATTGCATTTTGTATCTTGTCTATATGACATCACTGTGTAGTCATCCAAAATCGGTAATAATCCTTTCCTGGTTTAGACACTAAGAATTTTATAATGGATTTGGTGTTAATCCTGAGAGATGTTGTCTCTGCTCTGTTGCAGTGTGTGGTCTTCAATTGCTCAGATGGTCTTGATTACAAGGCGATGGGCAAGTTCTTTAAAGGTCTGGCACAATCTGGGGCTTGGTCCTGCTTTGATGAATTCAATCGGATTGAGGTAATTTTTTAACTCAGATACATAATATGGAGAGCTTTATTGATGCTTTGATGGAGTTGGATTTAGGTCAATACTAGTAGGCCTAGGAATTCCACAAGGATCTGTATTTTTTTTATGTTTTGGTGTCTTTAACAGCTGTTTGTTTGCTGTAACTTGTATTTTAATGAACTCCAATGTTAGCATTCTCATTTCTCAGTGTTCTGTAACCTGAACAGGAGGCACCAAGGATTAGCCCTGGGCAGTTTTACCCATTCCTTGCATTTCCCTTCCATTTGGGGCACTGACTGAGTCAGTCTTTCTGAAGATGCTGAATTCTTTGTAGTGTGAGGCAGAAGGCCAGCGCTTCTGGGGGCATCCAGAGGAACCTCCTGGCCACCCAATTTAACTGTCCATGTTCAGGCAGATTGTATTTTCTTTGGGAGGAGGCTTTCAGAAGCCTTGTGGTATCCGCACTGTCGGTTAAATAGAGAATGGGAATATGACATTTCAGAGGGTTGCTTTAAAAGACAGATAAAATTTAGGCTTGGTTGTCAGTTTGGGCCTTACATTGAGTGGTTATCACCTGGAGGATTGCAGGAGATAGCCATCAAAATGTATAAACCTTTGTACTTCTGATGTTTTCCAATCCGCTCTGCCTTGTTAGGTTGAAGTATTGTCTGTGGTCGCCCAACAAATACTTAGCATACAGCAAGCTATTATCCGTAAAGTCAAAAAGTTCGTCTTTGAAGGCACTGAGATCTCTCTCAATCCCACCTGTGCTGTGTTCATCACAATGAATCCTGGCTATGCTGGCCGGGCTGAGCTGCCTGATAATCTGAAGGTAACTCTAGGATCCTGATTTCTTGTAGAAATTAAACAGAATTTGCAGTTTCTCAACTATTTTGATAAGAAAAGCTAGACAGCAACCAAGTAATACAATGATCTAACTTGTTCTGCTGTGCTGTTCACTGAATGTATAAACTCAGGGCTGTACAAAATGCACAGACAGAAGGTCTCAGCCCAGTCAGCCTGATAACAGTTTGCAGCTTTAGCTGTGCTTTCACTAAATGGAAATTCTCTGGTGTAAAATGGCTTGGAGTTCCAAACCCCAATTTGACTTAATAACTTCTAGAGAAACTGCCGAGACCAATGGGGTTCTTTTCCCAGCCTTGGCATGCATTCTTCACATGACTTCGTACGAGACATTAACCAAGCCATGTGCTAGTGTGCCTGTTACAGAAGTGAGATGAATAACGCTTTCTGTTTTGGTCTGTTAATAGTTCTTTGGAATTATGACTCTAAATGTTTGTTCTTACAGCGCTAAGCACTGACTTCTTGGTAAGATTGCAGTTCTGGTAATGGTTCTAATGTGATCTCATTTATTTCAGATGATTCCTAAAGGAATGAAAGAATAACATGACTGTTATAAGTTCACAAATCATGGAGATACTATTCTTACAAAACAAGCACAGCTTACTACCAAATTCCACAGCGTGAGCTTAAATATTCCTTTCTTGTAGGCATTGTTTCGAACAGTTGCCATGATGGTACCGGATTATTCTTTGATTGGAGAAATTTCACTTTATTCCATGGGATTTTTGGACTGTCGAAGGTAAGGCAAGCTGAATTTTTCACCTTGATTGAGTCTAAGAGACCTCATTCCTCCATAAGGTGTGTATGCATATATGTACATTTAAAGCATAATGTTCTGGAAAAGCCAGCTTGTTTGACCCCCTGCATTATTGCCAGCCCTCATTTACCACCTCACGTTGACAGATATGTATCTCTGCACAGAACCACTTGCAAAATGTAATTCAGGGGGAATTGCTGAGTGGCACACATGTTCTCTGGCACATCACAGTGTACAGTTTTGCTTCCGATCCATGGAATAATACAAGTATTATTGCAATACAGTAATACAAGTATTACTTGGTTGGTGGGTCTGCATATTCACGGTCAGTGCAGTGATTTTGATGCTTAAATTATTTTCTTGGCATGGTGAGATGTTTTCCTTCTTCACGCACTATTTTAATTCCCACAGTCTTGCCCAGAAGATCGTCGCCACATACCGCTTGTGCTCAGAGCAGCTCTCATCTCAGCACCACTATGATTACGGCATGCGTGCTGTTAAATCTGTGCTGACAGCAGCAGGAAACTTAAAGCTCAAGTACCCAGCTGAGAATGAGAGCGTGCTGCTGCTGCGTGCTTTGATGGATGTGAACCTCGCCAAATTCCTGGCACAGGATGTACCCTTGTTTCAGGTAAGCTGTCACACAGCTGTGCCCGAGTTTTGTGGTAAGAACCTGCAGGAAAGTTGTTTCCTTATGAGGATCAGCTGCTCCAGGTGCTGCCATGTTGGTGTACGGCTGTTTCAGTCCACAAATCTGGATGTGCTCTTTGGCTCCATGAGTACTGTCTTGAAAAGCACTCAGTGGTAGCTCTGAAGTTATGCTGTAAAGTGTTTATAAGATAACTGCCGAAGTCACTGATTTATTAGCAGAAACATTTTTTTTTTCAGTTTGCATTCTAGCTTTGTGCTGCAGAAAAGGTGTGGACAAATAGATCGATCAATTAGAAATTTGAAGTCAGATGAAAACAAAGAAGTTGTTGCCAGTATGCTGCTTTCATACCAAATAAAGACTGTGCAAAGCTACAGATCAGACAATAAAATGAAAGACCCAGAAGCTGAGGTGTGAGCACAGTTATCTCTAACACTTCAGAACACAGAGCTTCTGTTTAATAACTCAGCATGTTCAACAGCTTTTACTTTCCTGGAGCACAGTTTGAGGCACCTTTGCAGAAGGCTAACCTTGCTTTTACAGCATCAGTGTGTGTAGAATCGCAGGGCTCCCTCCTCTCATGCTTGCAGAACACAGTGGTGGCTGCAGTTAGTGCCTGGGCATTAGGTTATGAACACATTTCCTCTTCAGCTCCAGCTCCTGTACAGGTGTTGTTTTCCTTTCCGGTTATAGCGCTCTGGGAGTTTTCCCTTTTTGTAATCTGTGGGTTCAGATGATGTTTTATTCTGTCTCTCCTCAACAGAGTATCATATCTGACCTGTTCCCAGGAGTGGTTCTTCCCTCACCTGACTACGAGCTCTTTGCCCAGGCAGTGACTGCAAATATCAGGAAAACGGATCTTCAGCCGGTTCCGTGGTTCATTGGGAAAATTATTCAGGTTCTTCTCACACTTATTTCTTGGGGAGATGACAGAGCAAATGATTGAGAAATATTCTTCATCCCTTCTCTGACAGTGTCATGAATGACTCAGTAGATAATAGCCTCTGTGATCAGTTAATTTAGTGTTACAAACAGCATGTATTTACTGAGGAAAAACCATAGAATAAATGTCAGTTTTGCTTACAGTTTGAATTCAGACAGTTTGTGAAGGAGCTAATAGTTGGAGCTTGAGCCTAATGATTCAGGATAAAACATTAAGCTGGAGCTGTTAATGGCCAATACAGTGCTGCCCAGCAAACAGAGCTCTGGGCTGGCAGGCAGGCTGTGGTCCCAGTTCTGCCCAGTCTCCTTGGGAAAGGCTGGTGTGTCCCATTGTGGCTTAGCTTTACCTTCAGCTTTGTGTTCCTGCTGTCCCCCGTGCACTGCGGTGTTGGTGGCCTTGCAAAGAAAGCTTAGCTTGTTTCTGTGTGAGCAGCACAGCCTGGTGCTGTTGGGAGCAGAACTGCAAGGCCTGGGGCTCGTTCATTAGGGGATGTTAATTGGCTTACACTGCTTTGCAAACCATGCTTTATCTTTCATTTAAGCAAGGGCTGTATTAAATTGTAAGGGATTTAAGATATCAGCCTTAACCCGAGGCTAGGCAAAACCTGCCTAGGGCTCCTCATAGGGTTCTGTTTGAAGGCATTCAGGTGGAAGGCTTTGGTGTGAGGTCTGGCAGATCTTCTGAGGGTGCTGAAGAAGTCACCACCCTTATAGTTCAAAGACAGCCTTGAGGGACTGCTGCTTTGGCAGATCCTCAGAGCAGTGGTTCCAGTTGCTGTGTGTTTTTTCACTGATGGCCATTCATTTCATTGAAGGCTTTATGCACTGGGCCATGATGAGCAGTGCTTGGTGAGTGCACCACAGTCTGTGCAGCGACTGTGACAGCTGTGGGAGGATGCTTAGCAAAAAGGACAAATCTGGGGAAGGACGGCTTGAATTATGTCCCTGTGAATTGTCATAATCATAGGATGATGCTCTGATGTGGGTCAGTGCCTTAATGGAGTGCAGTCTTTGGCTGCTGTTCTTCCTGCTGTGTCTGAGTGCAGGGTTGGTTTCATACACACTACACTGTGCGATGTTAAAGCTGAGTGTTGTATCACTGCTGCAGATATACGAGATGATGCTGGTGCGCCATGGCTTCATGATTGTTGGAGATCCCCTGGGTGGGAAGACGTGTGCATACCAAGTGCTGGCTGGAGCCCTTGGGGATCTGTGTGCAGGTAACTGTCCAGCCCCAAACTTACCATTAAGTGAAATTAATTCTACGACTGATGGTATTTCTCTTTGCAGAGACACACTGAGGTTGGTAGTCATCCTACATTCCGTTTTCTCAACCAACGAAGTTGCTGTTCACTGATCTATTTTGTTTTCTGTATTTTCTGGCAGTCATTCAGTCTGTATTTACTGGAGTAATAAAACACAGTAATCTGTTTATACTTCTTTGCATTTTTTAAGCATTGTATTTGTTCTCAATACCCTTGCAAAACATGCAAAGCAAGCTGTGATGGGAGATTGTAAGTAAGCGTACAAAGTCTCTTATGCTCTATTTGTTCTTTTTTAATGTGCTTTTGCAAAAAGCGCTTTGCACTTTTCTTGTACAAGTAAAGGAAATTATTATTCACTGCTGTCTAACTTCAGATGTCCCTTTTCTTTTTTGCCTTGTACAGCTGAAGTAGGAACCTTCAAAATGTTCTTACTCAGATGTTGAATAAAACAAACCCATCAGGTTCCTCTGTTTGTCTTCCTACACAGCAAAATCAGTGGATGAATTTGCTGTTGAATACAGAGTTATTAATCCTAAAGCGATTCCCATGGGGCAACTGTACGGCAGCTTTGATCCTGTAAGCCATGAATGGACAGATGGGGTCCTTGCACACACCTTCAGAGCACAGGCATCTTCTACTACGGATGATCGAAAGTGGATTGTATTTGATGGCCCAGTGGACGCAGTTTGGATAGAGAACATGAACACTGTGCTGGATGACAATAAAAAGGTAGCCTCGTTTTAGCCAGCTGTCTCACACTTGAATGCATACGTTACTGTAGCAGTACTAGCAGCATTGCTTCTGTGGTGGTCAAAGAGTATAACTGTGGTAGGCTGCAAGCATTAAGAAAGGCCGGTATTCTTATAAGCACTGCTTTGAGTTCCATGTTTTGGTTCAGTAGAAAATTGCAAGCTGTTAATTCTTCCTTAGAAGGCTTATCTTGCTCCAGCTTCATTAAAATGAGGTTACTAACTGAGGTTATTATTGAACTGAAACTGAGGTTTATTTATGGAATGTTTTAGGAAACTGAAATGAGTAAACTCAGTTCTGGAACTGAAAACTGAATTTGTGTAAAAAATTTCATGAATAAATTAACTAAAGAAAAGCTGCAGATCATAACTGCTTTTCCTTACAGAGTTATTTAAAGATACAGTATTGTTTCTGCAATATTTATATTATATATACATATAATTATATATAATTAGTATATATATATATAATTATATATATTATTTATATAATTGTCATACATTACAGTAACATGTGGAAAAACTGAGGTGAGGTCAAAAGGTAGCAAGTGGTACAAGAGCACAAAGGAGTGAATGAGAAGTGACAGCAAGTAGAAGATGTGGTGATATATGACAGTCATTGCTTTGGCTGGTAGATCAACACTGACACGAGTAGGTCACATTTCCTTTCTGTTTTCCTTCTAGCTGTGCCTAATGAGTGGTGAAATAATTCAGATGAATTCAAAAATGAGCTTAATCTTTGAGGCAGCAGACTTAGAGGAAGCGTCTCCAGCAACTGTTAGCAGGTAATATGAAAGCCCTCTAACATGGAGCATCCCACCTTCTGCATCTCTTCCTCTGCCATAACTGTTCATTCTCCCCAGGTGTGGTATGATCTATATGGACCCTCAGCAGCTGGGTTGGAAGCCACTGAAGGATTCCTACATGCATACACTGCCTCCAAACCTGCAGGAAGAGCACCGGGAGCTGGTGAGAGCATAACTTACTGGCAGAGGTCCAGTTAGCAGATTGACTTTAAGGCGATGCTCAGTTTGCCATCTTGAAAGCAAGCATGAAGAGTCAAACCTGGTGGAGCACTGTCACTATTTTGAGTGTCCCAGATTTCTTAGAAGTTGTTGCAAATTGTTTTATAGTTATCAGTGTCATATGTCAGGGCATGAGAAGTGGAGGTGCCATGAGTAATAGAAATGCAATGTGGGAAAAAATGAAAGATTAGAAATGTTTTGAACTCATCCTTCTTCTTTCTGAGACGTTTATAGAGTTCAGCTTGAAAAATACTTGAGAAATGATCAAGCTATCAATATCTTAATTTTCCGTGGCCTAGTCACCTTAGGCACAGTCGGTAAATTGTCCTTTGTGTGTTGGATTTCTTGCACAAACATGAATACAGATTGTGTATTATATCTTCATTATGGTTGCAAATGAATGTAGGTGTTCGTGGGAATCAGTTTTTGTCAAAATTCAGACTCCAATTTATTGGTCATCAAAGTGTAGTGAAAGAATCAGAAAAAATCAGTTCACTATGACTGTCTGATAGTGATAGGATGCGGGGAAGAGTCCTAAACTAAAAGAAGGGAGAGTTAAATCAGATGTGAGAAAGAAATTCTTCAAACAGAGGGCAGTAAGGCCCTGGAATGGCTGCATAGAGAAGAGAACTCCATCCATGGAGTTCAGGGCCGGGCTGGGTGTACCCTGAGCTGCTGGTTGGCAGCCCTGCCCATGGCATGGGATTGGAACTGGGTGATCTTGAGGGTCTCTTCCAACCTAAGCCATTCTGTAATTCTGTGTTTCAATGAATTGGGTTAGAGCTGAAGAAAGTCTTGATTTCTTCATCTGACAAGAATTATTTTGAGTTTCTGCAGGAAATTAGGACCAAATTCGAAAGAAGTGCAAAGCCTGTGGAAGCTCTTTATCGACACAGTCCACTTCGTTCATCAAAACAAAGTAGTTCTTTCTGAGTCAGCAGATAGGTTGGCCCTTTAGTGCATCTCCTTGAATAAAAGGCCCTGAGAAAGAAGAGCCCTGTCAGGATTCCTCCTCTCCTGTTTTCCCTCTTGAGATCACAGAGCAGAGCAGATCCCATCAGCCTGCCTGCATGCTGCAGCCCTCCCATAGGTACCAGTCTGTGCTTTTGGAACCCCTGCTGTGGCACTGTATCTCTGCTAGGTCCTCAGTAGAGGCCAGTCAAGGGAGGTTGAGGCCCTTTTCTTTCTTCACACTGGAATAACTTTTTTGTTGCCTAAGCAAAGCAGCAGCCTCCCTAGGCTGAGCTATTGCTCTGATGTTGGGATTTGTAAGCGGGTAACAAAACTTAGGGTGAAAACTTCTGTGTGGCAGAAGCAGCTTGTTTTCACCATCAGGTAATGACAGTGAGACTTTGTGATCACATCTGCTGCCTCACAGTGGTCATTTCCTGATCTTCCTTCTGCCAGCTTGGACAGTTTTGGTTGTTTTATGTTTTACTGACAGAGAATTGGAGACAGTGGGAAGTGTGGCAACTGCTGCATTGTTAAAAGCCATTTTCCTTTTTCCTGGCAGGTCAACAGCATGTTTGTGTGGCTAGTTGAGCCCTGTTTAGATTTTATTCACCATCATTGCAAGGCCATAGTACAAACGTCCTCTATTCATCTGACTTACAGCTTGATGAAACTCTATTCTTGCCTGCTTGGTAAGTATCCTAAATCTCAATCCTTTTATTCCCTCTTTTTTTTTTCTTTTTCCTTTTGTTCCATAACAAGATGAAGGTTATCAGATGCAAGGAATTTGCTTGCTGCTTCAGATCCTACGGCACAAGTCCCTTCTCACAGATCAGTATTAATTACACAGTGCTTTGGCTGGCATACAGAGCTTTCACACTGGGGCACTGGTGTCATTACAGAGCTACACGTGGCCCTGTGAGCATATTTCACACACTTTGTTTGCTGTCTGCTGGCATCTGGAGGGGGAAAAAAAAAAAAAAAAAGAAAAAAAAGGACCTTCTGTAAAAGCTTCTTATTCATTTCTATCTCTAATTATTTGTAGCACTTTACACAGGCGAAGTTTTTACTATGTGGATGCTCTGAGTTTGACTCAGAATACTTTCTGCAAAAATAGGTTTTGAGTTGGGGTTAATGTTGTTCTTAGCATTTAACTAGAATTCAAAATATGTGTTTTAGATGAAATAAGGCAACCTGAGGAAGAAGGGAAGAAAAGCATGTCGAGTCAGCAGATCACCTTGTGGCTGCAGGGGCTCTTCCTTTTTGCTTTGGTGTGGACGATTGGTGGAACCATCGATGCAGACAGCAGAAAGAAGTTTGATTTGTTCTACCGTAACTTGTTAATGGGGAGAGATGATGGAAATCAACGCCCTAAGAATGTGAAGATCACCAGAAACAATATCTTCCCAGAAAGAGGTACTTAGTAACTGTACTTGTCTGGATTTTGATAAAGCTGTAAGTCAGCTTGGTGCCTTAACAGAGCTTTGGGTGTGCTGCAGAGCCAGCCTCTGCTGTGTGCTATGTGCTGGGTGCCCTCCTGCTCGTACACCTCATGGACTCAAGACTGCAGCTGAATCTGACCTGGAATAGCTGTATGCTGAGCACAGCAGAGAGGGGAGGAAGGGCTCTCCTGAGATAAAAAGGCCTTAGTTGTCTCTCCATGTTGGACTTCTCACCCTAACGTTATAGAAGCTTATTCTAATCAGTGGGTTTCCCCATGTTCTGTTTTTTTGTTTTTTAATTAACAGGGACTGTTTATGACTTCTATTTTTACAAGCGTGGAAGTGGGCAGTGGAATCTGTGGACAGATTACATCTCGCAGGATGAACAAGTTATCTCCCCAGGAGCTAAGGTTTACACTGATACCTTTCACCGTAGAAAATAATTATTTGTTTAGAAGATTTAGAGGTGTAAATCAGTTACCTTGGTGAACTCCTATGTTTAATGTTTGAACTGCAGCATTTAATCACTGTAGGCCCCTGCGTATTAGTTCTGGTATTACTGGTGTCACTGCTCAGTATGCATTTACCAAGCAAACAGGTCAGTGCTTGTTTGGAATACGTTGGGCAGTACCAAGGGTCGTGGATCCCCTCCATTTCCACGTAGTGGCACACACATCCTGATGGCATTTGCAAACTGTAGGAAGTGTAGCACAGCAGTGGTCTGTATTAAAGTACCAATTCTGCAGGTGTCATTTCAAGATAATTGATGTTTGTTCTGCTTTTATTAGAGAGAAATTCTGACAGCACTGTCCCTTCCTGTTTGCACAGTAGGGGACAGAATTATGCTGCGCTCAGCCATGTAGGGTTTTCAGGCTTTATGTAGTGCCTATGAGCCATGTAACAGGTAAGTACTGTTTGTGCTGTGTACTGAATAACCTCTGCAGAACAAACAGTGCCATCTGCACTGTCTAGCAGAAACTCATTGTAATCTGGGTTCTCAGAGAGGAGAATTTCATCAACATGCATTTGTGCTAAGGGTTCTTGTAGCTGCATGAACGTATTCGCACTGGTGTAGTATTAAGTGTTTGATCTTCATGAGCTGTTTTACTTTCCTATGTAACAGGTCTCAGAGCTAATCATTCCAACAATGGAAACTGCCAGGCAGGTGTTTTTTCTGAAAACATATGTGGAACATAATATCCCTTTGGTTTTTGTGGGTCCCACTGGCACTGGAAAATCAGCTGTAACAAACAATTTTCTACTACAACTTCCCAAGCCAACGTATATCCCAGTTTTCATCAACTTCTCTGCAAGAACATCCGCTAACCAAACCCAGGATATTATTATGTCCAAGCTGGACAGAAGAAGAAAAGGATTATTTGGGCCTCCTCTGGGGAAAAGGGCTGTGATATGTGTAGGTAAGACAAGTTTCTCATGTTTTTATGTCATTTAAATTCTGGCTTTAGGCCAAGGAAGTAATGCACTGAGACAAGTCATTTGTTTTGCCTCAGTGCTCCTCGTTTTTTTTTCAGCTGTCCAAGGGAAGGTTAGCCCTGCCCCCTGCTGAAAGCTGTTGGAGCAATGCTCCTCTTCGGATCAGTTCGACTCATTTAAAATGTGTTTGCAGTGTGATGCAGTATAAAACCACTAACCATGCTAAATTAAACCATCAATGTAATGCCTATAAAGTACAATGTCATTTGATTCTGGTTTTACAAAATACCAAAATAACAACGTAGAACCTTTTTCTACTACTGTTTCCATTGTTTTTTATTCTTAGCTTCATAAAAGAGATTCCTGAACACTGAGAGCTTTTTCCTTACTACCTTTGCTTTCCACAGATGACCTAAACATGCCAGCCAAGGAGGCGTACGGAGCACAGCCACCCATTGAGCTTCTCAGGCAGTGGGTTGATCACGGTCACTGGTACGACCAGAAAGATGCATCCAAGATTAATATCGTAGACGTCCTGCTTCTGTCAGCTATGGGTCCTCCTGGAGGAGGCAGGAATGATATTACAGGTAGGAAATCTGCCAAGGGAGGTACAAAGTCTGTATGTATGAGGAAAAAAAAAAAATCATGATGGGGAGTTATCTAATTGAAGAGGCAGGTTCCATTTTGCTGATGGCAGATTCTACATTTGTCTGTCATTTGGATTGCTCCAAGAGGGAGTACGTGTGCCCCAAGATGTAACTTTTCCAGGATGAACTCAATCAGTATTGGGAAGTAGATGATGAAATGGCAGGAAACTTTGAGAAATTGACACTTTTTTTTTTTTTTTTTAACTTTTCACTCATTGGAAAGGGAAGATAACATATCCTCCTGAAAGGTCTCTCTGGCTACACTAACAATTCTCACCTGAAATCCCATTTCCTGCTGCTGAGATAGGCTGCTTGAATTTACTTAAAGGCATGTTGCTCAAAAATCTGTGGTGCCTGCCAAATCACTGTGAGGAGGGTTGTATTTTCTAATGGAAAGCCTTACAGCTACAGCTACATCATTATATTCACTTAGCCTCCATGTAAAGATTCTAGTACAGGTATACACTCTGAGGAGGCTTTATTAAAATAACTGATCTGACACTGCTGATTTTTTTTATAATTTAGTAGTGTATATTCTGCATACTTTTATGTGAAATCTGAGAAGAAGGTTATTGCTTTTGTAAAGTTTTACTGCACCATATCATGGATATCAGAGCTCCTGTAATTTATATTTGGGTGATAGTGGCCGTATTGTGATGGAGATTTGTGGTTTCCATATGAAAAGCAGTCAATTTAAAGAGGAATATTGACATAAAACATGAAACAGTTTATGCTCCTTTGGTGTTGCTGCTGGGGCAGAAATGAGGGAGAAACAAAATAGTGGAGCTGCAGCCAGATGCAAGTCTGTGTGAGTTGATCCTAGCCAGATGCTAAGGGGAGGCATAAAAGCATTTGGACATTCCTAGATCTCTCTACTGTTCTTCTGTGTGTTGCAGGGCGCTTCACACGGCACTTGAACGTTGTATCTATCTGTTCTTTCGATGATGACATTCTCACCAAGATTTTTACTGCAGTTTCTGATTGGCACTTCAGCAAAGGCTTTGAGTCCATCTTTCTAAGGTAATTTGATGCATTTCCTGTATCACCTTTGTCATGTTTTCTCCTGCGGCTTATCTGTGGATCTTATATTGTCTCTCTTTTCCTTCTTCAGGCTCGGTAAGATAATGGTCCAAGCAACAATGATGATTTACAAAATGGCAGTTGAGAATTTCCTCCCAACTCCTTCAAAATCCCATTATGTCTTCAATCTGCGAGATTTTTCCCGCGTTGTTAAAGGAGTGCTGCTCTGTCCACACACTCATCTGCAAGTAAGTAGTTCCATTATGTTGCTGTAGGAAAGAACTATGGGAGGAGTCAATTATAATATTACAAAGGGAACATCTCAGAATACGTGAACTACGATTTCAGTTGATTTACATTTACAATTGAGATAGCAGTTGAGTGCCTTGCTGTGTATTTTCTGTCTCTGATGGAGGGAAACAGCTCTTATTTTTGCTGATATTCTTTCCATGTGTGGCCTAGGGGTCCAAGGCCAATCTGTTACAGGCTGTTCTTCAGGCCACCTCATGTGCTTTCAAGCAAGATCTCCCACAGAAACAAGCATGTGAAAAGACTTGGTGTTTCTTTTCAAGTTAATGAGCTTGCCAGTGAACAAGACAATAGGTTGGCCCAGAATTTGGGCCAAGTACTACAAAAATATAATGACAGATATGGAGGATTTTCATCCTTTCCCTTTTTCTTTCATTTTCAGCAATATTGCTTGGAATTTCTAGGAATATTGGAAGTTGCATTTCTACTGGGGTAATGTGTTTGGTGCAAGAATAGAACAGGGTGACCACCAGCTATTCAGGGAAAGTCTTGGCCAGTGACAGAGTTTGGGCAGGGATAGGGCTTGAGGCTGTGTCTTAGAAAGATTTTTTCTAGATGTACAGGAGCGGGGGGATTTGATAGAGCTGAGAAAAATGCACTGACAGAAGGGTCACAGGTTGCTGGTTAAGCAAGCTTGTCAAGTGAGCAGATGCTGAGCCATGTGCCAAATGGCTTGAGACTGAAGGATTCCCACTGAGCTTAGTACAATATATAGCAAGGTCTAGATGGACATCTCTTACTCATCCTGCCTGACCAGTACTTACCTGTATTCTTGTGTGTACCTTTTCAGAGTGAAGACAAACTGATCCGCCTTTGGATTCACGAGGTGTACCGAGTTTTTTATGATCGCTTAGTTGATGTGGAGGACAGGGAAATATTCTTTCAGATGGTAAAAAAGACAACATCAGATAGCTTCAAGCAGAACCTTGATAAGGTATTCTTCAACAATGTGCTAGACCCAAGTGTTTCAGAAACACTTAGACACTGAGATTGCATTAGTACTGGATATGTTTTGAATGATCTATACCACTGCATTCATAAAGTTTGGGCTTTCTTCTGTGTTTGCATTATGTATTATATGTACTCTTATGGAAACCAATACTTCATATCTGCATGATCCAGAACTCCAAAACAATTCTGCTTTGTACAGAGAACTGCATGGGATAACTGTCTTTCATTGTTCACTTATGCTCCTGCTTAGCATACACTGGAATGAGTCGCTGGGAGTAGTGGGTGCTTTTCTGAGAAATCTTTGGGCAACTTTTCCTGCTTTTCACAACACAATCACCATGTGACGTACGCATGGCAGAAACTTGCATGCCTGCTTACAGAGTATTACTCCATTCAGGAGGCTTTTCTGTTTCACCCCTCCACCCTCTTCCACTTTCTTTTTTCCTTTGGTCTTTGTTTCTTTTTTTTTTTTTCTTCCATACTAAGATGATAACTAAAATAGCTGGAATATGGGGAATCTCACATTATTATTATTATTATTATATGGATAAGAATGATTACTGCTTTAATGAAAGTAATTCTCCGGTAGTCTGAATTTTGTATTGATTCCTGTAGGTACTGAGTCATCTCTCACCCACTGGCAAGGTCACTGATGATCATATTCGCAGCCTTTTCTTTGGAGACTACCTGAAGCCAGACAGTAACGTAAAAGCGTATGATGAAATCACAGACTTGAAGCAATTGACAGCTGTGATGGAATCCTACCTGGAGGAATACAACAATACCAGCAGAACACCAATGCCCTTAGTCTTGTTCAAGTTTGCTATTGAGCATATCTCAAGGATTTGCAGGGTACTGAAACAGGATAATGGACATCTTTTGTTGGTGGGCATTGGTGGAAGTGGTCGACAAAGTGCTACCAAGCTAGCCACCTACATGAGTGCATTCGAACTCTTTCAAATTGAAATTACAAAGTCTTATGGAGTCAGTGAATGGAAAGAAGACATTAAACGAGTCATGCTGAAAGCTGGTGTTGGTAACAAGAACGTTTCCTTTTTGTTCTGTGATAATCAGATAAAGGATGAAGCATTTATAGAAGACATCAACATGCTTTTAAATACTGGTGATGTGCCTAATATCTTTGCTGCTGATGAGAAGGGTGAAATTGTTGAGAAAATGCAAAGTGCATCAAGGGTGGGGAGTGAGAAAATTGAAGCTACTCCGCTTGCTATGTACAATTTCTTTATTGAAAGGATGAAGAAAAATTTACATATTGTCTTAGGTCTGTATGTAATGCATTATTTCTAGAATGCTTTTTCTGTTTCCTAGTTACAAAATAAGTTAGGTAATAACTGTGGTGTTCTTGTTGTGTTTTTATATTTTTCTAGCAATGAGTCCTATTGGTGATGCGTTTCGGAATCGATTACGGATGTTCCCATCGCTGATAAACTGTTGCACCATTGACTGGTTCCAAACCTGGCCTGCAGATGCTTTGGAAATGGTTGCTAACAAGTTTTTAGAGGATATTGAACTTGAAGATGACATTAGAAAAGAGTGAGAGTTTATTTTTCAAGAAACATGATGCAAATATTTACCTCTCCCTTATCACACCTATGTGACCAGGACACTGTCTGTATAATTGGGCCAGGCTGAATCACCTCTTTGATTACAGTGCAAATCAAAGGCATCTGGATATACATATCAGACCGTGCTTTTTGAATGAGCATTTGAAAATTTTAAAAATATTTCATGTAGTAGGGAAAAATAATTCTGCCTTCACTAACACTGATAAGATTTCATAGACTTAAAATAATTTTCTCATTATTAACTGATGTAAATAACGCAAAAAATTTTTCTCTAGGGTTGTGTCAATGTGCAAATATTTCCAAGAAAGTGTGAGAGAGCTCTCCATCAGCTATTACAGTACACTGCGAAGGCACAACTATGTAACACCAACATCATACCTAGAGCTGATTCTTACCTTTAAAACTCTGCTGATTAGCAGAAGGCAAGAAATTGACACAATGAGAAATCGTTATCTTACAGGGCTTGAAAAACTTGACTTTGCATCTTCACAAGTAAGTCTCAGTGACAACACTGAATGTATGGCGTATGCATGCTTTAATAGAAGGGCTGTATAAGTGGAATCAAACTTACAGAAATAAAGCTTATTAAATTCCTTCTTCACTGTATTCAGGATGCTGTTGATAACTTTCTAGAGAAAGCCATCCAGAAAAGTGAGATTACTGCTTAGTCATTTTAACTTCAGATAATAGCACTTAATAGAAAGCTACACGAAGCTGATGGTACTCATTGAGTGTTAAAGGAAAAAAAGTAACAGACACACTTATTTTCTCAAAACCTTATATATAAAAACCATTCCTTAGCTTCTGTTACCCTTTGTAAAAGAGGAAGAAGTTGAAGAACATTGTAAATCCTTAACAAACATTGATTCCCCAATGGATTCCCAGTGGGAGATTGATTGGGGTCCATGTAAACAGCCCCCCTTTCATGCATCTAATCCAGGGATTCAGCTTCCCAACGCAAAGTCGTGGAGCTTCCAGGCACTGTCCTGACAAAGACCATCCAGTGCAGAGCTGTTGCTGTATCTAAGTCTGTGTTACAGTCACAGTTTCTTTTGGATTCAGTTTTTCCACCTGTGCAATAAAAGATTATTTGGGGTTCCATAAACTGAAAGTGACAGTGAAGAAAAAGCTACAATTGATCAGCTTATTTCTCATGATTGAAATTAAGTGGATCATAAAGAAGGAATCATGGATGATTACAAATACTCTTTTTAAAAATGTAGTTCCTTTCAATAAAACAGCTCTTCCTAAAAATAGGTCAGAGAACTATTTTAATCATTATTCAAAGTCCGATGTCCCTTTTTCGCTTGTTTAATGTCTTCTCTTCTTTCTCCCTAAGACATCAGTGGTGTGAAATGTGTGCAAATGTTTACAAGGATTTCCTCTTGATTTCCTGTTCATCAGGTTGCAGAGATGCAGAAAGAACTGACTGCTCTTCAGCCTGAGCTGATTCGAACTTCTGCAGAAACAGAGAAAATGATGATCCAGATTGAAAAAGAAACAGCTGAAGTAGATGCAAAGAAGAAAATTGTGTCAGCAGATGAAAAGGAGGCTAATAAAGCAGCAGCTGCTGCAAAAGCTATTAAGGTACTGAATGGGGCTTCAGCCTGGAGAGCAATGGGTTTTCAGCATCTTTCCAAGTGAGTTTGTATTCTGACGTGTTAATGAGGTGAATGAGATGTTTCTGAAATTTTGGCTGCTTAGTGTGTGGCTGTTTCACAGTACCTGCAAATCTTCCTTTACTGGTTCCCATCCCAGAAGATTCATAGCTTTTATTTCTGTAGTAATATATTCTGCTTTTCAGCAATTGGAGTACTGTGGTTAGACAGGTTCCAGGCCCAGAGATGGTTTGGTTGGGGTTAGGCGAGCTGATGTGTTACAGAGCTGTGTGGAGCCCTGCTGGGCATAATCTAAGGGATGCTGATGCAGCCAGTTGTCTGTAGCACAGAATTTACAGTGGGAAGCTGCAGGATTCTTCAGTATATTTTTGGAGCTAGTTGGAAAGGCCATTGATAGGTAATTACTGAGATCTGGGTATGTGATAAAGAATTTAAGCTACTCGGTATATACTTTTTACCTGATTAGCACTCTTAAATTAGGAGCAATTGTATCTAACCTGTTTTAATTCTCTTTGTCAGACCAGAGAGATTTTGAGCTTGAAAGCTTGGCTGGCATTCTCAGCTCTGGGTTGAGTGTATGGAATTTCCTAAGTTCTCTACAAACCTTTCCTCTTCAAACTGTGCAGACCAAAGTAGTTTCCTCTCCAAGAAGCACAATGTTGTGGAGACTTCTTATTAGATACTTCCAGGCAGAGTGTTCTGTGAAACTACAGGCATCTCCCCAACGTCTTGACAGGATGAATGCGAAGGAGACCTTGCGGAGGCCATGCCAGCTCTGGAGGCAGCACTTGCAGCTCTTGATACCCTGAATCCTTCAGACATTTCTCTTGTGAAGTCCATGCAGAATCCACCTGGTCCTGTTAAGCTTGTCATGGAGAGTGTCTGTGTCATGAAGGGGACTAAACCAGAGAGGAAGCCTGATCCGAATGGCAGTGGTAATGACATGTTTGTTATCCCTGCCCCACGAATGGTAGGGTGCTGTGTATTGCCCTGGTGGAGCATGTTTTTTTTAGCAATGACTGCTCTCGATAGCTGAGAGATTACTTTGCTACTACAGCATATTGCACTTGCTTGGCTGCTGCATAAGCTTTGTAGGTCTCATCCCAGAGGGCACAAAGTCACAGTTTCAACTTGCTTTGACCCAGCCTTGTGGTTAACGCAACCTTGAGGGGCTCTGCCACCTTGAGGGGCTCCCCTGTAATCTCTGCTGCAAAACAGCACCAGAAATACTGGGAGACAGAATCCTGGCAGTCCCCTGCCATAGGTTACCTTTCTAACAAACCCTTTCTTTCTTGTGTTACTGCTGTGAGACTGCGCAGGATTTACAAGGTAGGATAAGAAAGACTTTTACTTCATGTCCCCACATTTCAGCTCTTAATAACAGAAATAAGAGTTCTGTAAATTTGTTTTTCATCCAAAGTTGTCTTTTCTAGATTAGGATGTAGTGCCTTCTTATAGGTATTGTTTTGTCTAATAAACGAGAGTAGAAAGACTGCATAATAATTCGTTTCCCTTGTTGAGGTAGAATTAATATGTAATTATTAAATTCAGTGAGTGTTAGTGATACTGAAGTTCCAGTCTGAATTTCTTCAGGAGAGGATTTTCACAGAATAGTTGACAGTGCTTGTACAGTAAAATTTGACTGCAAAGTCATGATAATTGTTCTTTCTGTTAAGTTTCAAGTATTTTTTTTTCAGTTTGAACATGCGTGACTTAGGCCTGATTTTCATGTTATGTGCAATGCAGGTAAAATGATAGAAGACTACTGGGGACCCTCTAGAAAAATTCTTGGAGATCTGAGATTCCTGGAGAGCTTGAAGTCATACGACAAGGATAATATTCCTCCAACTGTAATGAAGAGAATTAGAGAGAGGTTTATTGATCATCCAGATTTTCAGCCAACTGTCATTAAAAATGTCTCATCAGCCTGTGAAGGCCTGTGTAAGTGGGTGCGAGCCATGGAGGTCTATGACCGCGTTGCAAAAGTGGTTGCCCCAAAACGTGAACGTTTGAGAACTGCAGAAGAGTTACTGGATGTTCAGATGCAGAAGCTAAAAACAAAGCAAGTGGAACTTAAGAAGGTTGTTGATCACCTCCAAGCTTTGAATGATGATTTTGAAAGCATGAATGTCCGGAAGAGAGAGTTAGAAAATAATATTGAACTCTGCTCACAAAAGCTTGTGAGAGCCGAACAGCTCATAAGTGGTCTTGGTGGAGAGAAAGATAGGTGGACAGAAGCTGCACGGTTACTGAGAATCCGGTGCATAGATCTTACAGGAGATGTGTTGTTATCTTCGGGAACTGTGGTTTATCTGGGAGCCTTTACTGTAGACTTTCGGTTACAGTGTCAAAAGCAATGGCAGGTTCTGTGCAACGAGAAGAACATACCGTACTCCAGTGACTTTACCTTAAGTAACACACTGGGGGATCCAGTCAAAATCCGTGCGTGGCAGATTGCTGGGTTGCCAGTTGATTCTTTTTCCGTTGACAATGGCATAATTGTTTCTAACTCAAGGAGATGGGCTTTAATGATAGATCCTCAAAGGCAAGCTAACAGGTGGGTGAAGAATATGGAGAAAGCCAACAAGCTGTCAGTTATCAAATTATCTGATGCACATTATGTTAGGACATTAGAAAATGCTATTCAGCTTGGAACACCTGTCCTGCTGGAAAATATTGGAGAAGAATTAGACACTTTTATAGAACCCATCTTACTAAAGCTAACATTCAAACAACAAGGAGTAGAATACATGAAATTAGGGGAAAATATAATTGAATATTCAAGAGATTTCAGGTTTTACATAACGACTCGCTTAAGAAATCCTCATTATCTTCCTGAAGTGGCTGTTAAAGTTTGTCTGCTCAACTTCATGATTACACCGTTGGGTCTTCAGGACCAGCTTCTTGGAATTGTAGCTGCGGAGGAAAAGCCTGAACTAGAAGAAAAGAAAAATAAACTGATTATAGAAAGTGCAGCTAACAAGAAACAATTAAAAGAAATAGAAGACAAAATCCTGGAAGTCCTTTCCAAGTCAGAAGGAAACATCTTAGAAGATGAAACAGCAATAAACATTTTGTCTTCATCCAAAGAGTTATCTGAAGAAATCTCTGAAAAGCAAGAACTTGCCTCAGCAACTGAAATGCAGATAGATTCTACTCGAGTGGGGTATAAGCCCGTTGCTGTTCATTCAGCTGTTGTCTTCTTCTGCATCTCTGATCTAGCAAACATTGAACCCATGTACCAGTATTCATTGACTTGGTTCATTAACTTGTATGTTCAGTCCATTGCTAAAAGCAAAAAGAGCAAAGATCTAGAAGAGAGGATTAAAAATATAATAGAGCATTTCACAACAAGCATCTATAACAACATCTGTCGCTCACTGTTTGAGAAGGATAAGCTTTTATTCTCTCTCCTCCTGACAGTGGGCATAATGAAGGGAAGAGGCCAAATAGATGATGATGTTTGGCGTTTCCTACTGACAGGAGGAGTCACTCTTGACAACCCTCATCCCAACCCAGCTCCAGATTGGCTCTCTGACAAATCCTGGGCAGAGCTTGTGCGTGCATCTTGTCTGAGAAACCTTCAGGGCCTGATGGAACACGTAAGAGAGAATTTTTCGAAGTGGAAACGAGTCTATGACTCTGCAAGGCCCCACGAAGAAAGTTTCCCAGATGCATGGAGCACACTGACGGGGTTGGATCGTATAGTGATTCTCAGGTGCTTGAGACCCGACAAAATAGTTCTAGCAGTGCAGGAGTTCATTGTAGAAAATATGGGAAGGACGTTTATCGAACCGCCTACTTTCGATCTTGGACGAAGCTACAGAGATTCCAGTTGTTGCGCCCCTTTGATTTTTGTGTTATCACCAGGTGCTGACCCCATGGCAGGTGAGATTGATACTGAAAACTTTTTTTTTTTTTTTTTTTTGGTCTAATTAAATGACACTGAGTGTGAATAAACTGTTAGTAATATAGGCCTCCCCGCCTGACCTAGAATGCCTGTAACGCATAACACAGCAGTGATAGAAGACGTTTACATCTATCTATATATAAAAAACTTATATAAAATTGCTGGAGTGGGGTGAAGGAAATGGTGATACATATCTGGGTCTGTGAGCAGCAGTTCAGGAGTCCAGAATTTCTTAACATCCACACCAGTTCATTATCCATGCTTACACTACGGTTCCTCCCGGGTGAGTTTGGGAGTTGTCTCCTTCTGAAAGTTTCCTCACTCTGTTACTGAGTAAATGGTGTATATTACCACATTAAAAACACATCTGTTAAATGGCCTTTAAGAAATAACCACCTCATTTATTTTTAAACCTGGTTTTCTGCCCAAAGGATTGTAACACAGCTTTACTCTAAGGATTTCCAGGAGGTACTGGCTTGAACAGCAAAGTACTTACAGCCCATAGCTAACGGTTCAGTTCACAGCTCAACCTCATATCAGACTGTACCCACAAAAGAGCAGGGAGTGGTGCAGGCTGGTGCTGAGCACTGGGGGCTGAAGAGGAGGCTGGGCATTTGGCCTGGCTACCGGTTATTTTTGTAGTGTTACTTTGTTGTACATCTGAATTTCAGCACATGCCTGAGAAAAACAGGGATGATGCAGTGTTGGGTGCTCTCTGTGGTTTGTTGAGGTGTTGCTTTGCTTTTCTTCTTTTTTTTCAGCTGAGTAGAATATCTGTTGGCCTTTACTCCTTTAATACTTGTTCCATTATAAAAACAATAAGTATAATGTGGATTTAGTTTCTAACAGACCTTGTCTGTCTGTCTTTGCACGTGCACAACTTGCCATTGTAGGTTTGCTAAAATTTGCTGATGATGTTGGCATGGGAGCTGCAAACGTTCAGACTGTTTCGCTTGGACAAGGTCAGGGCCCAATAGCAGCCAACATGATCTGCCAGGCAGTCACTGTCGGGAGCTGGGTGGTGTTGCAGAACTGCCATCTTGCAACCAGCTGGATGCCTGCTTTGGAGAATATCTGCGAGGAAGTGATAGTGCCTGAGAGCACCAATGAGAAGTTCCGGTAAGGGTTTTAGTATTTCGTTCTTTTTATATCAGTGTTTCTTGTTTGCTGAAGTCACCAGCAAAAAGAAATGAAGCTTTGTTCAGTGTGAACAGCTACTTACAACATTCATATTGTTCGATGTGCAGTGATAAAGATACCTAATTGGGATGTCATATTTTCTACTTGTTTGATATACTCTATTTTATGCTGCATTTATGGAGATGTAGATGTTCCCATTATAGCTAAGCAAGTAATAAACCCCTTAGTTTGCTGAAAATCAATACTGTGGAGTTCTCAGTATTGATGACTTTTGAATAATGAGTATTTTGGTTTTTTTTGCAGACTGTGGTTAACCAGTTATCCATCAGCAGAATTTCCTGTTAGTATTCTCCAGAATGGCATCAAAATGACAAATGAACCTCCAAAAGGGGTCAGAGCAAACCTCCTCCGATCGTACCTCAACGACCCCATCTCTGACACCGCATTCTTTAGCAGCTGCCAAAAGCCAGAAATATGGCAAAAACTGTTGTTTGGACTGTGCTTTTTTCATGCTGTTGTGCAGGAAAGGAGAAACTTTGGCCCATTGGGTAAGGTTCAAATTATTTTCCACATCGTTTCACAAAGGTTAGTAGCTTTGAAATGCATTATTTATTATTAAAAAACAGTATTGTTGTCAGCAGTGTTGCTGTCAGCACTATTGCAAGGGTTCAATCTGTACTGAACATAATGAGGTTTATAAGCTGTTACCAGTGGTTCTTTTCAAGCAAAGTTGCTCTTGAAGCTCCTCTAAGTGTTACCCTGGGGGAGGGTTAGAAAGTATCCATCATGTCAATAAATCATACAGTATTTGCATTATGTTATAGCTCACTGGATTATTTTATTACTCCACTGTTAAATAACAGCAGTAATTTACTTATCATGTATTTATCAGTGTACTTATCAGTAGTGCTTCCATTCATGTGTGTACGTTTTTAGCAAAGCCAGTGTGTGTGTTTGTTTGGTGTAAAACAGAAAGTCAGTAGCTGCAGTGTGTTCATAATACGACGATGAAAAGTTGTATTTAGAAATATATTGAACTCTGACATTTTCCATAAAATGCAGAAACATAGAAAATTACAGATTTCATATTTATAACTATATATATATGTATCTTACACTCTCCATTAGTGTACATGAAGCTCTCAGCCTTCCATTCTGATTGAATCTGCCTTTATGGTAACAGTGACTGCTGTGAAATGTTATATTTTCTCTGAAAGCCACTGTCCCTACTAAGCAGCTATTTGCATTAATGCGAGGTTGCCAAAATGAATTTAGTCCTCACTGGCTGATGTGGTTGCCAGGGCACACTTCACATTTGAAAAGTTATGGTTGTCAGAAGTCCCCAGAGACTGGAAAAAGGGAACCATCACTCATTTACAAAAAGGGGAGGAAGGAGGACCTGGGGAACTACAGGCTGGTGAGCATCACCTCTGTGCCTGGGAAGACCGTGGAGCAGATCCTCCTGGAAGAGATGCTAAGGCACATAAGGGATGAGCGGGTGACTTGAGACAGCCAGCACGGCTTCACCAAGAGAGGATCGTGCCTGACCCATCTGGTGGCCTTCTGTGCTGGAGCGATGGCATCAGTGGCCAAAGGAAGGGCGCCTGGTGTCGTCTGCCTGGATTCATGCAAGGCCTTCGACACGGTCCTGGCAGGGACGGCACCCAGAGGGACCTGGGCAGGCTCGAGAAGTGGGCACACGAGAAGCTGCTGAGGCTGAGCAAGGCCCAGTGCGGGGTGCTGTACCTGGGTCGGGGCAACGCCAGGTGTGTGCGGGCTGGGAGAAGAACTGGCAGAGAGCAGCCCTGCGGAGAGGGACGTGGGCGTCCTGGGGGACGAAGAGCTGGACGTGAGCCTGGAAGGCCAACTGCATTCTGGGCTGGGGGAAGAGGGATAGTTGCAGAAATTAACCCATTTATTGGTGTGTGCTAGGCCTGGGTTTTCCTGGAGGATTTCTTTACCTAGAGCATACTCCTGTTGTTGTTTCTTTGTTGCTTTTATTTTCATTGTAATGCTACTCTGACTATTGTGTGGAGAAATGGCAGATTTTCTAAAAAAAATCAATCAGTTAATTTAAACTCACGTTCTCACTCTCTCCAGATGTCTCCAGATAGCAGAAGATTAGTTGAAGGTAACAAACAGATCTCTGTTCTACTTTGCGTAAAACAAAATGCTTCAGGAGGGAGCAGTGCCAGATATCTGTGCTGATGTTTTACTTGTGCCTGGGGATACAATACTGTTACAGAATGGTATTTCTCACCAGACTGTTTACTGTTCAAGTGAATGCCAGGCCTTCACCTTGGTATTGTCTGCAAGTTGTGATCTTCAGCTCTATGATAGCAATGTTACACCAATTCCATTGTTTCCTAAGCATGGTTTTCAGCACAGGGCAGCATTCATTCACCCCATGTATCTTTCCTGCATTGGACAGGG
The DNA here is from genome assembly GCA_035772895.1 of Perdix hodgsoniae. Lineage (NCBI taxonomy): Eukaryota > Metazoa > Chordata > Aves > Galliformes > Phasianidae > Perdix > Perdix hodgsoniae. The sequence goes on from JAPSGF010000173.1 coordinate 57,946, forward strand.
TGGAATATTCCATATGAGTTCAACGAGTCTGACCTCAGGATCAGCATGCAGCAGATTCACATGTTTTTGAATGAATATGAAGAGGTCCCTTTTGAAGCTCTGACATATTTAACAGGTATAGGCATTGTGCCCTCTAACGTGTTTTGACTTTGTCCCAGCTGAAAGTACCTAGCTGTGATGAACTGATGAGTGCTTGATAAATGTAGCAGCTTCCATTGAGATTTACTTTCTTGGCCTTCCACATAATGGCAAGGTAGATCCCAGACCTTCAGATTTCATGGCTGTCTTGACTTATGTGTGGCTGCAGAGTTACTCCTGGTCCAGCAGACCTCCTGGTCTTCGCTTCATGTGTCAGATCAAGCAGTGAATGGGCTGTGCTTCACTGCAGCTGGTTGTGTATCAGACCATGACAAAGAAAGCATTAGTGGTTGGCTGTAGGGTAGGATCTGGTCGTCCTCTCAGTTGAAAGCAGTGGGCGTTGACCTGGGTAAGTAATATTGTTGCTGTGACAGCTGGCTTGCTCTAGAAAGGTTGTCGATACCTCCTGTGTCAGCCTTATAAAGATAATTCCTGGTTTTTGCAATTGTTTGCAATTGTTACAACTGGCTTTATGAAAAATAAAGCAGGTAGTCATCATTAAAGTAGTAACTGATCTTTTAGCTGTTTCCTCTACTTTATATCAGTGTAAATCTCCCCTCATTGTTTCTTCATTACTGAGGGTCTCTTCCACCCATTCTGTATACTGACGATCCCCTTTCTACCATACTGGTGCATAATCAGCTCTGAGTTTGTATGAAAGGAACAAGACAAGGATCAGCTGTACAGCACTGCTCAGATCTTGACAGTTATTAATTCTTAAATTCTTTAAATTCAGTTAAACTCTTAAAGCAAAACAAATGTCACTCGAAACATGTCATTATTCACTGCAATAATAATAAGCAGCAGTTTCTCAAACCAACTCAGTGTTTCTTATAAATGTTACCACTGAGATGCACAGTTTGGGTCTATAGTCCCAAAGATGTTGAAGTGCATAATTCCATTGAATCCATAGTTTTTAGTTACCATAATTCTGTTGATTCAAAGGTACCTAAAAACTTCTTAGGATCTGGAGCCTCAGGATTTCAACTTACTAGCGGTGTACATTAATGTAAAACAGTTTTTATTTTTTCATTAAATTTAATCTTTTCATTCTGGTTTTCTTTGTCCTTTCCCAGGAGAATGTAACTATGGTGGAAGAGTAACAGATGATAAAGACAGGCGGCTTCTCCTGTCCCTCCTGTCTACAGTCTACAACAAGGATATAGAACAGGACAAGTACATACTTGCACCTGGAGGTGACTACTATATCCCACCACATGGTCCATATGAGGTGAGGAGACAGCAAGTGTAAATTCTCTCTTTAATTGTTGGGAAAAAGCTCATCTACACTGCACTTCAATACACTGAATACAATAAATAAATATAAAGGAAATAAAAACATGAGGTTGTAAAGCCATGCCAGGCTGCATCTGTGAACTTTGAATTTGGTACTTAATATCTAACACGTGGCATGGAGATGGAGTGATATATTCTGAGTATTCTGATCAGGTTGTCGTGTAGAGCAACTACTGTGCAGATTTCCAGCACACTTCTGAAAAGATGACAGGAGTAAGGCTTCAGGATTGCACAGGGTAATTTTGTACCCTCTTGGACTTATGCCTTGATAACAGTGATCACAGTGAGACACTAGGAAGGCAGGCATGTATTCCACGTTTGGCCTCTTTTTCCCTTCTGCTGACGTCTCAGAGTTCACCAGTAGATGGGATTGGAACACAGTTGTTTAGCCTGCAGTTCTAAGCACTCTTTGCATTTGCTTTTTGTTGCATTTCTTTCTTTTGCTACTTATGTGAGGTTAGAAGGACTCAGTGAGTCTCTGAACCATTCAGAACTGCTGTGTGGACTGGATAAGTCAATTCCTGAATGATTTAGGTGGGGGCTTAAATTTGTGTTTCCACATGGGAAAGTTCTAACCAAGTTGGATGTACTGATCATTTATCACTGCCTGAATTCTGTTATTTGAATGTTTCTTTGCAGTCTTACATTGAATACCTACGGAGCTTACCAAGTGTGACACAACCTGAGGTGTTTGGGCTTCATGAGAATGCAGACATTACCAAGGATACCCAGGAGACTAACCAGCTTTTCAGTGGAGTGCTCCTGACTTTGCCTAGAGTGGCAGGAGGAGGTGGCAGGTCCCCTCAGGTAACAGGGGGAACGATCAGCTTGCAGCCTGGAAAGCTGGAAAGAGGTGCCCCACATCTCAGAGTAACCCTAGACCTCCCATCACGAGTGTTATGTAGGTGTGTAGGGAACAGGGGGTGGCTCTGTAGAGAAGCAGATGTGGACTGGAAGAACCCGGATTGAAATGGGTGTGCTGAGGTGTGCTGACACCACACAGCAGCGCCTGGTTGAGTATAATATGTGGTTTGAGTGGCAAAGTTTCTGTCATTTATCCTGTTTTAAAACAACAGTGAACTGCTGCATTTCAGTCATGAATTGTAGGTAGAGCCCAGTTTGCAAGCACAGCTGGTGAAGAACCTCCAGTCACATCCATCCTGAGGCACTTTTACAGCAGGACATTGATTGCAATCTGCCTTTTTCAGCAGTGGAAGTTCTTGCACTGGCCTGGCTTCGTCCAGCTGTGGTTGTGTGACTGTCCAAGCTATTCTCACTAAGGGGCAGCCTCTGGAGAGTTGGGAAGTACCAAGCTTACCAGGTTACCAGGCATGCAGTGCAGTAACTGGAGGTGAAAGGTCTTCTTCCCAGTGAAGTCTGTGCTTTAACGGCACTTTCACTCCTATGTTATTGCTCGTTGAATGTTCGGTTTCTGACGTATGATTTTCTCTTCCCCCTGACTGCTTCAGTTCCTCAGTCCCAAACTTAAAACTGTGTGTGACGTCTGCGTAACAAAGAAAGGAACTGGTTTGGTGCAGCAAAACCACTGGAGCCCAAACCTTGCTGTTGTCAGCCCTTCCAGAGGGTCTGGTGGTGAAGGTGCTGGGCACTGCTTTCCTTCCTTTGTCCCGGCAGCTCAGGTTGCTCCAGTCCAGTCTGTGCCCCTTCTGCTGCAGGTAGATGGCCTTTCACACCCCTCAGATGGGATATTCTGTATTTTATACACATGTGGATTTGTGAGGAAATGAAACCAGAGGCGCCTCATTTCTTGTGAGTGTGCACAGTGATTGCATTCTGATGTGTAATGTGCTGGAAGGAAAGCTGCTCTCGTGGCTGGGATGCTCCTGTTGTCTGCCACTCATTTCTTCCTGCATACCTTTGCTTTTCCTTCCTTACGGCAGATGGAGGTCTGTGCCTATCTGCTCTACAGCCTCACAGTTGCCTACAACCTTTTTGCAAATTAAATTTCAGTTGTCAGTACATTTAAAAACAGTGAGAAAAGGAGCTGCAGGCGCATGCAGAGACAGACAGGCTGGTGTACAAGAAAGTAAGATCAGGAATGTATTACCTGTGTACAGCAAAAATACAAATACAGCAAAAATGCAAAGTCCGTAGCATTTTGAGGAATTTAATGAATGGAAGTTCTCATTTACTGCCAATTTGTGATTTCAGAAAACTGTTGAAGATTTGGCACAGGACATCCTATCCAAATTGCCAAGCAACTTTGACATTGAGGAGGTGATGAAGATGTACCCAGTACTTTATGAAGAGTCCATGAATACGGTCCTGAGGCAGGAGCTGATTCGATTCAACAGGTATGGCTCTGTGTGCTGTGCAGCACTGCTGACATTGAGGAGTACTCGTATGGGACACTGCTGGCAGCTGGCAAACTTCAAGCAGTTAAAAGCTTCTTACCATACACGGTTCTTAAGATGACAGATGATGCTTTGTCTCAACATTATTTAAAAAAAAGTGAAAGTTGCAGCTAACTGCCTAAACATAAAAATAGTGCCCATGTTCTTGTAGCAAGAACTTAAATCAGAGTTGAATTTGTTGTGCTGAGATGGGGCTGCCTGCTTCCTTCTTTTTAAGTCATGCCTAGGCTCCTCTGTTCCCAGCACACTGCAGTAGCTGCTGTCAGAGCCTTGAAGCTCTTCTCACTTCTTTCCCCCTCCTAGCACAGGATTTTTACTGCCTTTCATTTCTGTACATGTTTTTGCTTTTCCCAGGGTAAATAAGTTTTGATTACTATATGTGGGATAAACACTTTCTGACAGGACATTCCCCAGCTTTGTTCAGCCCTTTATTCAAGCTGAAGGTCTATAGCCAGAAAAAAAGTAAGTAAATGACGAGGTGATGATTTCTGTTTTATCTGAAGGCTTACTCAGGTGGTTCGCAGCAGCCTTGTTAATATTGGCAAAGCCATCAAGGGCCAAGTGTTGATGTCGTCTGAACTTGAAGATGTTTTCAACAGCATGCTAATGGGAAAAGTGCCATCAATGTGGGCTGTCAAATCCTATCCGTCTCTGAAGCCCCTAGGGAGCTACGTGTCCGATCTGCTCTGTCGGCTGGGCTTCTTCCAGGTACGCTGAGCTGAGACCAACAGGTTAAGGATGAGCTGGTTGGAAGGCGAGCAGGTGAAATGTCTGCTGCTGTCCTCACTCAGCAGAACCTGAGAGGCTCTGGGTTGGGAACTGCTGTGCCCTGCATGAATAGCACTGCTCTGCAGGGTGACTCCAGGAGTACCTCCTTGGTACCACTCCAGTGCAGTTTACTAGTTTTCATTTTCCTTCTTCTAGAAAATGTGTTTTATTTTGCACTGATGCCTTAATGACTGTCCTGCTCAAAGGGCACTGACCAGGAGTAAGAACTGTTATAAACAATCCCACAGGGCATAGCAGGCACTGCTACATGTTACGTGTGTGACTGTAAATCCCTTTCAAGTTCAGTAAGCAGTGGCACCACTTCCACGTGCTTTTTGAACAAACTATTTGATTCTGTACTCTGTCTTCAATTATTTTCCTCACATTGTTAGCATGCTGTTTAAATTACTTAAACATTCAGCTATACCTTAAATAGCTGAGATAGTGAGATGTAGCAAAATTCTATAGAGGTCACAGGAGGAGAAAGCTAAATGGAAGAGTGGAAGATTTGCATGAAGCTGCAGAATTTTGTGTTTGCTGCACTAAAGTACCATATATACTCCTTGAATTTTTTTATGTCCAGATGGCTTAGAGCAGTGTGTGGCTCCTGTCCTTGCGCTGTTTCTCCTGCTGCCTTCCTGATTTCCAAAACAGACACTGGCATCTTTGTGCAGGAATTATTTCCTCTGTTGGGTTTTTATGTGTTGTCTGTAGTGATACAATGTCCTTACAGTGATAGGAAGATAATGTAACATAACCTGAGCTTTTTTCATGTTAGGAAGTCGGTGTTTAAAAGACTGTAAAATAAGGAATATTGATTTAAAAAGAAAAAAAAAAAAAAAAAAGGGGGGGGGGAAGACTATATAATGAGTGGCAATACTCAGAGGGTCCAGTCAAGGATTGGGTCTCACTGTGGTGTTTGCAGCCGTGAAGACGTCTCCTCCTGCTGAATTTCCACACCAAAGCCACAAAGTGTATTTTTTTTTCTTCTGTTTTTGTTTTGTTTTGTTTTGTTTTTTTCTATATTCAGGATTGGGTCAGCAGTGGGCCACCCACTGTCTTTTGGCTGTCAGGATTTTACTTCACTCAGTCTTTTTTGACGGGTGTTCTACAAAACTATGCCAGAAAATACACCATCCCCATTGACCGCACTGGATTTGAATTCGAGGTAAGAACACGTGGAGGAATTTTGCTTTCCTTGAGCAGCTTGAAAGATGTTCTGGGGCAGCAGGGAATGGAGTTTTCGAAAGAAATCCTATCACAGGATTTAACATACTCAAAATAAATAATAATATTAATATACTCCAAATAAAAGCAAAACAAAGCAAATGGTTTCTTCATTCCAGGTGATGAAACAGGAGGACATGATGGAGAAAATACCAGAAGATGGGGCTTATGTGAAAGGCCTTTTTTTGGAAGGTGCACGATGGGATCGAGAATCCTCGATGATTGGAGAATCGCTTCCAAAAATCCTATACGATCCCTTGCCCATAATATGGCTGAAGCCTGGAGAAAGTTCCAGATTTCTTCATATGAACATCTATTCCTGCCCAGTGTACAAGACAAGTGCAAGAAGAGGCATCTTATCCACTACTGGCCACTCAACCAACTACGTTCTCTCTGTCGAGCTCCCTTCAGATCAGCCCCAGAAGCACTGGATAAATCGTGGTGTAGCAGCCCTGTGCCAGCTGGATGACTGAGACAAGTCAATGCACTCTTCATTTGTAATTAAAAGATATGCTTTACTCCCCAATGGCTGTTTGTTGTTTTTTATTTTATTATATTATTTTGTTTACTTTTGAATACCGGTATTTCCTGCTGGCTTTAATACAGCCTTAAATTTCCTATGTTTCTTTGGCCATTCTCACCCCCTGCACAAAAATGTCATAGAATTGCTGTATCACTGAGGTTGGAAAATATCTCTGAGATCATCCAGTCCAACCGTCCACCTACTACCACTATTTCCCACTAAACCACATCCCTCAGTACCACATCTGCGCAGTTCTTGAACCCCTCCAGGGATGGTGGCTCCCCAGCCCCCCTGGGCACAGCACATTCCAGCTCCTGACCCCTCTTTCACAGGAGAAGTGTTTCCCGGTACTCAACCTGAACTCCCTGGAACAACTTGAGGCCATTCCCTCACCTTACTGCTACTGTTGGGCCTTTTTGTTTGTTTATCCTCAGATAAAATTGGGCTCAGAGAGTTTTGCTGCTGATTTCAATGGGAATCTAATCCACAACTCTTGCAAATAAGACTTTCTGGATTTGCCGACACCTGGCATCCCAGGAGGATGAAGCACAAGGAGCGAGCACATGGGAACAGTCTCTTCTCAACGTGTAGAACTAATCTTCCAACTAGAAGGAACTGTTCTGTAAAATGGTAATCACTGATACTCCTCGGTTATGTGCATTAGAATTTCCATGGAAGAATTCTGGAAAGCACACGCAGAAGGAGCTGCCATTTCCTGGAGCAGTATGCTTGTCTCATCATCTGGTAACTTTCACATTTCTGTATTGATGACATACTTATCCCAGGTGCCTGATCAGTGGAGCTAAGTTTCCCGTCTCCCACAGCCTATTGTACTTCATGTCAGACTAATAATCATCTGCTATTTTGTACTAAAGATGGAATCTTAGAATTTTGATATATGCAATACAAGGGAACAACAGAGGTCAAAGCAAACGTTAAAAAAAAAAAAAGCAACCAACAACCATTGTATCCACTAATATCTTTTTTCATGGAATCACAGAGCCATTAAGATGGGGAAATACCACAAAGATCAACACCGTCCCTGTCTTCGGCCCCTACAGCTCAAACAGAACTGGCTGTACATCAGTGTGACTGCACAGCTACCACAGGGACAACCTTTCTTGAGAAGAGAACAAGGTTTCAGAAGATCTGTAATTAAGGTAAGATTAATTAGAACTGGTCTTCTAAAACCACAGTCTTTTCTTAGATTTCATGAAATTAACGGGTGTGGTTTCTACTTTCAATATGATTAACGTTAGCTGAAATACAGTACATGCTTTAAAAAAGATCTGGTCATTACTGTGTTTTTGAACATCTGCATATGACTGCAATTAACAGATTAATAACAGATTACTAATGAGGCCAATGTGACATCAGAGGGGACAGAGGGATATGAGGGACATCATCTGAAATGATGGCATTGTAAAGGCTTGTGGAGGGTTGAAGAAGGGTAGAAGAGCCTTTTGATTTGTGCTGGGGAGCTTTAGAAGGCTGATTTAAAAGACAGAGGGAAGATGCTCTAAGTTGTAAGCATCAAGCAGAACATTCAATATCTTGAACTATTTCAGCATTGACATACAGAAGCTTTTTGTGGTTCCTGATGGTGAAAGAATCATTTGCTTGTAAAGAGTTAAATGGAACTCTTGACAGTGAAGGCATGAATGCTGCATAGCCCTTCTTGCCTTTGTTTTGAACTTAAAAAAACAAAGGTCTGATTAGTTGGAGCAGGTTTTCCCTGAGGGAAGAATATGGAGCGTAATTTCATTACAAAATGCAGTGCTTAGAGATGAACTTGAGTTGTGCTTCTTTTAATCCACCCTAAGGGATTTACCATGTCTATTTCTTGATATTTCTCTCACTGTTAGACTAGCTTCTTTGTGCTGTATTTTTCTTTTTCCTCCTCTAGTGAAACTGAGTGTAAGCTGTCTCCTTGAAGCTTGCAGCATCTTTTCTTGCAGGTAAAGCTGGCTTAAGCAGAATGGCTGGAAAAGGAGGGTACACTGCAGTGTTTAAATGTGCAGTATGAAGCAGTAGTCCACTGAACATGGGTACATTTGAAACTGTCCATAGGAAAGGATGGCAAAGAAAGATGTAAAAATAGCAGTGGGTTACCTGGACGTGTGACTTAGGGTGTGGTGCATGCAACAAAAGTAGCAGCCGTGACAACATTGTTCGGAACCCCATCATTTTTAGAATAATGGATGTTTCTATGATACTGTATTTTTCAGCTGCTTCTCTGCAGCATTGCAGCTATTCCCACATTTCTGCCAGTTAGGGATGTTAGCAGGTGTTAACCTCTGCAACCAAAGTCCCCATTGTAATTCTACTCTACAGGCAAAGCCATCGGTTTAACCAGCTAGTGCATGGTGTGCTTGGAGAGCATAGCTTTGCTGTAATGGTATAAAGCTGCTTTACATTAGGTCTGATTCAGGGGTAACTGTTGGCAGGCCTTGTAGCTTCAATGGCAAAGTTGGTCATCAGAGACTGATGTTTTCCAGCCTTAGTTCTTCCAGAATCTTATCTGCTCAAGTACGACTGAACTTTTTGTGTGTGAGTAAATGGGGAAAAATTTCACTCCAGCACTGACTGGTGGCAAGAGGCACATAGTCTAGCATTAAATGGGGAGACTGGTGGCCCTGCGTGTTGCAGGGAGGTTGGAGATTCATGATCCTTGAGGTCCCTTCCAACCCTGGCCATTCTGTGATTCTGTGATCCCTGAGCAGCAGAACTGTCACTGCTCTGGGAAGGAGCTCTGCTCTCCATCTAGACTTGAGCTTACAGGGCTCAGTGACTCACTTTGTGCTCCTAACAATGAAAAAAAGTACTTAGAACTGGAGGACTGAGTTTCTCCAGGCTGAGAACATATTTAAAGATGCAAATGAAGTTTTATAGAGATAAACCAAATATCTAAAAAGAGGGTATTCTTTAGAGGAGCCACTTTGCTATGTTCCCCTTTGTGAGGGTCAGGAGCAGCTGAGTTGCTTTACTTAATGATTACTGACATCTGGAAGAAGTATGCAGTGTAGTGGGCTGCCTTTACTGCAGAGGAAGTAGACTGCTAGAGATTCTTCTGCAATTCTTGCCATTATGGAATCATATAATGGCATGATTTGAAAAAGACCTTAAAGAGCATCCAGTCCCAACCCCCTGCTGTGTGCAGGTCACCAACCAGCAGCCCAGGCTGCCCAGAGCCACATCCAGCCTGGCCTTGGATGCCTGCAGGGATGGGGCACCCACAGCCTCCTTGGGCAACCTGTGCCAGTGCCTCATCGCCCTCTGGGTGAAAAACTTCCTCCTAATATCCAACCTAAACCTCCCTTGTCTCAGTTTAAAACCATTCCCCCTTGTCCTGTCACCATTCATGTTCATAAACGGCCGTTGCGGTGCTGGGGGCCCCAGGCCTGGACGCAGCACTGCAGATGGGGTCTCACAAGAGCTGAGTAGCGGGGTACAATCACCTCCCTCTCCCTGCTAGCCACTCCTCTTTTAATGCAGCCCAAAACACAGCTTGTCTTCTGGGCTGCAAGCACATACTGCTGGCTCATGTCCAGTTTCTTGTCCATTACTCAAAGAACTTTCCAACTTTCTCTGGACCTTCCTGAAGAAAGATAAACATGATAAATGTGTTAGACATTGGAGTTCATAATCTTTCTTGCCCAAGATGCATTTAAAACAAACAAACAAGCAAAAACCACCACTAGTTGGACTGACTTTAATTCCATTATGAAAATGGAAAAGAAGGTGGACAGCTGAAATTCCATGTAATGGGCAGTAGCAGAATCTGGCTCTGCAGGCTTAGTATTTCTCAATTTGAAACTCTTATTACAAACCAGAAGAGAAAAATATCTATAATTTCTGAAAATCTGAATTTTCAGGCAGATAGGGGAATACTGTATACAGGCATTACAGAACAAAAGCATTCCTTTCTCAAAAACAGCAGAGGGCAGTTCAGTGAGGGATGCTGCACAACAGGCAGTGCCAGAATGTTTTCTCAGGAGACCAAACTTTTTTCGTACACCTTTTCTGTACAAAAAGATGTTTCAGAAGTACTGCCTCTGGTTCTATATTTGTGGGGGTACGAAAAGAGAAAATAATGAGAATGCAAAAAGGCCTCAGATTCTTCTGATAGGCTCCTATAAGCTAGAATATTTGGATAATTAGAAATATTAGTGACAGGTGCAGGTGTTGAAGGGCCCTCCTGTAACTTGTATTTCTGAAACTGAACATACAGGTACGATCAGGTAAGTGACATTCTGTTTGTGGATAAAAGATGGATGTTACTGGCATCGGTTCTGACAGATAGATCCTGTTTATGGCCCCATTTCCTAACTGTGTTACAGGAGCAAACACGAATCAGATGACTTATTCCTTCTCACTGCTGTGACGCTTCCCTTGGAATAGATCACATCACTGCCACAGAGTAAGGAGAGTTTTTTCACCCCTGGAAATGCAGCTTGGGCACACCAAGTAAGTGGGTGCCATGTCTGAGATGCACTGATGTGCTCATTGCTAATGTTAGTGCACAGTTTGGTCTCCTAAGTCCTTGGCTAACTGTAACCTTTCTGTTGGTGGAGTGAGGATTTCCAGAAAGAAGACACTCAGATATTCAAGGCCAGATCCCATATCCACAAACCACACCTGCACTGCCAACATGCTCAGCTGCAGTTGTCCAGACAGCCGGCCCAGCTTTCCTTCAGAAATAATATCAAAGTGAACCTGAGGGTTGTTGTTCTAAACTGCTTTCAGACACTCTGAGTAGAGTGACTCACAGGGAACAGGCAAAATTTACTGGAAGGAGAGTAAGGGAGAGTCAAAGAAGTGCAGGAATCCAGTGCATCACAGACTCCCAGGAACTAGGAGGCATTTTAGGACAGCATCTTCCTGCAATTAAAATTAATATGTAGGAACACTTCCTCACAGAATCTGCATGGCCCTTGGAATTTAATACAAGTGCTGGCTGAGAAATCTGCCTCCTCTGACCTCCCCAGTGCAGCACTTTTGAGGCTGGTTCTCCTTCCCCTCAGAACTAAACTTATATTGTGACTTCCATTTGATGTAAGTAGTCTGCTATTTTGGGGATGGATGCTCACTCAGGAAAGAGTTGTGACTATAACACAGACAGTAAATTCGGAGTGCTCGTTTAGACAACCATTTATTTGCCTGGTGAGTCACAGCAGCAGGACCTTTGTTAGCCATACAAATTGTTAAAATTAAAAAGACTCAAGCCACAGTTTCATGACAAAGAACGTGCCCAAGCTTCCATTCAAAATCCTTCTCTCTCCCCCATTTCTAGCCTTGGTGATTCTATGATTCTGTGATTTTGGTTTGCTCAGCTAATACCTCCCTACACTGGTGTATCAGAACTACGGCCAGGAGAACAGTGTTTCTGAAGGATGAAGCAGTGTATAATCATATTATTTCTTACCATCTCTGACTTCCATCATCTCCCTCTTCCTAGATGGAGGAAGTTCTGTTTCGTGTTTTCCTGGCAGTAGGAATTGGCAGAGTCCGCATGGACAGGCAGAACAAGAGTTCTACATGTTCAGTGCAGGGTTCTTCTCCCATGAGGCATTCCCAGGAAATAACCTGGGAACACATACCTTTGTGGGTTGGAGCCATTAAGGGCAGCCAGAAGTTGGGCTAGGCAGTGCCCGTCACACTGACCAGCTCTCCTTGTTTCCTTGCACTTTCCTACCTGCCTGAAATGATAATTTTTCATTCTTCTAAGTACATACCTGGAGGGACCCCTCATTCTGTTTCATACATCCTCAGTTTAAACCTATTTTAAAGGCAGACAAGAGTATGTCTTTGTCATCTTCTTTCTGTCAGATCTGGAGAGTTCGGGAGGAGTTGCGGAGCTAAGAAAATGAGATTTCATTGAGTTTTGCCCTCATGAATAGAAAATAACACACACTGCATTGTTCAAATGTGCTTTGTTGCCACCACTAACTTCTGGTTGGAGCAGCCGTAGCTCATGCCTCTTGTCCTTCAAGCAGCTGTGGGCTGTGCTCATGATGTCTCCCAGCACAGCATGGCTCTTGTTGGCTACTTGGCCTCATCACTACTCCCAGCCTGAAGCAGGGAAGGCTTTGCCAACTTGCCTGTGGAGATCTGGGAAGCAGAGAGCTCAAACAGAGCGAAAATAATTGAGCTGTTAGCTCACTTCCATTCGTAGGACACCTGGGAAACAGAAATATTCTCTGAACTTAGGGGACTGAAAAGTTTCTTTTACTTTAAAGATGTGATTCTGTCCACAACGTTAGGTTAAAACCTAATGCTGCAGTATCTGCTGAGAAGGCTGAGGTGCTGCTAGTTTTGTTGGCATGCTCACCATGTGAAAACGCAGAGATTCCACAACTAGCTTAAAATTCACCAGTGGTGATACGCTGAGGGGAAAGTCTCCAGTCAGTTCTTCCATGAGAACAAGAGGAACCCAAGACAGAGTACTTTGCTTTTTGTTCCGTATCAGAATTCCAAACACAGGATTTCACATTCACCTCCTCTCCAAAGGATGGGGGAAAGGAGCTGACACACAGGCTCTGGGCTAATTGCTGAGCAGCCTGCAAAAAAAGAAATCCCTTTCATCCCTGTCATCCCTTTGCTACTGTCTCTTTAGAAAATACACTACACCATAAAGGTACTATGAAACCAGCACGTTTCTTTTTGCTGACCCTTGCCTTGAATCATAACTGAGCATATATAATCCTCAAACAACAGAAGAATCCTTCTATGGATTAAGAGGATTTGATAAACTGTTGTAATTTGTCCAGATGTTGAAGCATCATACCTCACTCCTTGCCAAGTGCTACTTTTATTGATCGGTCAGTGGCTGAACTGTAGCAAATACCAGCCCAGCTCTGGCTATGATGTGCATCACATCCACAGATTTCTGGTGAGGCCTCAGGTGATGTGGGAGCAAGTGACCAGAACAGCTTCATTCACAGCTGTACACACAAACCACCTGCGCTACAATCCCAATACATCACAGCTGAAATGCTGGGTTATGAAATTTCATCATGGGATTTCAGGTATATTGGCTTAGAAATCTTCCTCAACTTTTCCTGGTGTCGAAACATACGGCTTTGTTTCTGGGTAAGACCCATGGGAGGCAGATGGATCTGGAAAAGAAAATCCCACCAGTCAGGTGCAAAAGGAGATGTTACAAAAAAAAAGAAAAAAAGAAAAAAAAAAAAGCATTTACACAGACATTTCATTGAATTTTCAGTAATTCCTTCACTCTTTCGAAAGGGTAACCACACTGAAGTCAGGTTATTAGATTTCTGGCAAAGAACTTTCTGAGGAGTGATCAGTGGTATGACTCTGAGACCTTAAACACTGGGTTTAAGAAAATCCTATATATTTGAGGTTTTGTTAATTCTAGTTTGCAACTTGAAATTAGATGGCAACAATAACATTGCTGAAGTGTCTGCAAGCAGTATTCCAGTACAGCAAGACACAGAAAACCTGTTAAGTTCCTGAGCAGAAGTCTGAAAGCAGTATGCTTTCCTCATACCTAACCAACAAGCCACATCTGTGTATTGAAAGACTGTCTTCTCATTGTCATCATCATATATGCCATACAAAAATGCACAGCCAGTGTCATTGCTTCCAGAGGCTGAAGGGGCAACAGGTAACAGCTTCTCCTCTGCCTGACAGTCCTTATACAAGGCGAGTCACACAGCTGTACACCCCCAAGAGATGGAAGAAAGGTCACTGTTGGCAGTAGATGCTTTTGCTGCTGGAGCTTCACCCTTTAAGACAGTGCTTTAGGTGCAAGTAGTAGTAAAGGTACTGATGGCTTAGTTTATATGAGAAAATTGATGCAGGACTATCCCTTAAGGGTTTGAAGTGGATGCAAAGCATATGTTCTGATGCTCCTTTCTAGGATCATAGCTTGCCAGATGCTCAGTTATTCTGCATAGTGGAGAAAAAGAGCAAGCTGTATGTGCAAGACATGCTAAAAGTGAAGATATTTTAGGCAAGCATCCAATAAAATGCAGATTAATTTGGACCACAACCACCTTCGTAAGTAAACTCTTGATGTGAAAATGTAAACTAATTAGCAGGAGAAAAAAGGCAGTGCCTTTGGGAGGGCAGTGTGGGAGGCAGCATGCAGTAATGTGGACAGGAACAGCTGGACACTGAGGAAATTATATTGCCTGGTGCAACAGATGACGTTGCTGCACCTTCACTAATTTATCTCATCTTGGGCAGCTTTTTCTCTAGAGACAGGTGAGAAGCAGCAGCAAGGCAGGAAGGTGTTTTTTAAGACCTGATCTATGCCAAGGAGAATAGTTACAGGCAGCACAGGCCATGAAAGTGATTAGGTCTATGACACATATAATGTAATTAAATAGTTTTATTCTGTTTTAGTCTCTTGGTTACGTGAAAAGATGAACAAATGGATATAATTCTGTTACCATCTTTCTCTGCAATCCACTGAACAGTGAAGCTGCTCAGACAGTGACAGTCCCCAGAAATCCTCTCCACAACAACTCCTAGAGAGGAAACGAGCTGACTTACAGCAAGGTGGGAGAGAGTGTCTGCATGCACGTGGCTTACCTGGCTCTGATTTAGCAGAGCACCTGAACACAGGTGAGATGTGTGGCATGATGACAGTAGTATGGATTTATGAGTTCAGTGTCAGGTGGGAACTAATGAAGTACACCGGTGGTGAACAGACATACTCACAGGTCTTGGGTAGGGGATGTTATAGTGAAGTCCAATTTCTATTCTTGCCTCACATTCTTCTATGCACTGCTTAATCAGCTTCGGATCCGTCACCTAAGATAACAGAGAGTTAAAAATAAATATTTTGTACAAATACAAAAATCCGCATTTCAAAACTCAAGCCTTTTTTTTTCCCTTTCCTTTCTTCTTTGCAGTTCTAAGGATACGATGATAGAGTTTTTCACATCTGTACTTCTGAGCTCAATGGCACTGAGTAGCAGTACCCAGAGGCTATCAGGACTGTGAGAGTGGAAGAGGGCTTTACTCAAATTTGGTGTTTTCTCTGTGAGAAAGACAATACATGCAGAAACAACCGCTATCTCCATGAATAATGGAGATCTCAGAGGGTTTGAGTTTTCTTACTAAATTGCACCCCTGAAATACTAAACCGTAACTCAAATGCACCTTAGAATGTATTTGTACCAGCATTTATGGTGAAGGAAGTTTGGGAAACCATTTCTTATATTCACACCTTGGCATCCAGCCACAAAGAGCGTGCCTAGCACAATGAAAGGAATCAGAAATTGAAATCTGCAATGACACTCACTTACATCTTTGTTTTTTCGGAACAATGTTTTGGCTTCTTTTATAATGTACTCCCTTTCTGCAGCAGTTTCTTCTGCCTGTCCCAATGCCGACTGCCATTTCTTGGCTATCCGAAATATCCTGCGGTAAAGGCCCAGCACTTCTTGTCGTGTGACTGCTGTCATCTGAAACAAACCAACACCACAAAAGCCCCAATGTATGTCAAAGACCACCACGTGTTCTGTTTTTCTATGCAATTCACTTGGCTTAAGAGTATTTCCACCACCTAAAGAAAGAACTGAAATAGCTGTAAAAAGCAATTAGCTGTTGAAACCTGAAGACCCAGTCCAGCAAAACATCGGCACAGAGACTTAAATCTGCCCCAGCGCAGGCAGCCTGAGCTCCTGCTTGAAGTTAAGTGCTCGCTGCAGTGCTTTGCTGAATCAAACACTGGCTCAGGAACGGCCACGTTTTCTTACACTGCTATTTTGCAACAGGCGTTGGGCGAGTCACCGAAACTCTGAGGTGTCCTCATTGTGTTGTAACATCGCTGACCCTGTCTGTGCCAGTGCTTTCAGATCTGTGAGTCAAGCACATGAAGACAGCACTACAGCGCTGCTGAATGCCAGTATCAGTGCCAGATGCAAAGCAGTTCGTTCACTGTGCTACTGCAGTGTGTAGTAATGATTCAGCCAGAGTCTGATGTGATGAAGAGGCGATGAAAGCAATGTTATCTGAGTACCGCAGAAGGCAGAGTTTAGGGAAGTTCCAAACACCCCAATTTTTGGAGAGCTGGCTACCTGATGAACACACACTCCAGGTGTGCCAAGAATCTGTGTCAGAAATGAAGAATGAAATCCCATTCTTGTTCTGTATAAATGACTACTTTGTCATGTAAGCGGTGCCACCACTCCAGCCCAGACCACGAACATCCCCAAGACAAACATACTGCAGGAGCTGCAGCACTGCTCCTTCCCCAAAGACAGACCCCGCTCCCGCATTAGAATCACCATTAGATTCACCTGCATTAGATTCACCAAAACGATGACTTCAGGGATTGTTGAAGGTATTTTACTGTCCCTGAAGGACAATGCAGCAGCACTGCAAAGTAAGTGCATGAGTGCAATGAGGAGTGAATGCTGAGCACAGTACCTGACTGGGCTATCTCGACTCCTACTTGCCAACCTGGAGCTCCAGTTGAATGTACCCTGACATCAGACCACAACAGTTAGAAGCAGGGTGACTGCTGTCCTCTGGGAAGAGAAGGCCTTCCATCACCTTGGTGTACTGCAGAATCTGATTCCTAACACATGCTCCCACATTGCTGCAAGAGGTTTGGCAACTTGGATGTTTCACCTCCCTGTAGTCTGTGGTAATTCCTGTTACCGGGGGAAGCAAAGAGTGTTCAGGATGAGGCCATGCAGCTCTGAGAGATGATCCCACCACCTGCCCTTACGAAATGCAGAGGCACAGCTGCTGACCCAGTGACACAATTCGGTGCTCCGTGCTTTCGGCTAAAACTTTCCAATACTTCACTCCCAGCCTGTTCTGCTGTAAGCATCACCATCACTTGAAAGCTCCTTGTTTCATAAACTCTGCTGAGGATCTTAAATACAGGCATGAAATTCCTTCTCTGATTATTGAGAGAACATTTGTATTTCCATGTTTTAAAATATTTACCTAATCATATATTTTCCTCCACATTGATTTCTCTTAGCCAGCAGAAATTATTTCTAGTAAATATGTAGGGTATTTCCAGGGAGCAAGTACCTGCAATAGGACAGGCAGCCCCAGCTTGTCAATCACTTCGGAACAAATGCTTCACTTTATTCACTCTACAGCTCCAGTTCTACGAAAGAAATAAAATCAATCATGCACAAAACCACACATGCACTTGTATCTTAGAAATCATTGTTTCCTGCTGTGTTCTTTTCCAAACAGCAGCAGCTCAGTTACAGGGCTGCCCCACAGCCTGAGTCCCACACTATGGCCTCAGCCTCTGCTTCTGTTCCAGGTGTTCTCTGGGAGCTGCTCACACTTGCAGGTCCCCACTGCTAATAAATGGGAGTGTGCTCTGGAAAGCTTCCATGTAGGTTTTCCACATAATCCATAAAGAAAAATAAGAGGAAAAGTTTCAGGGGAAACTAAGTTTTGAATAGATATTCCAGTTGCATCAAGTTCCTGAGGCCACAGCTCAGGACCTGTATCTCAGAGCTGTAATCACAATTTATACTTCAGGATCTTAAACATCGCAAAGAATCTATTCGTGAAGATTCTGTCTGGAAGTTCAGGAGCAGCACTGTTTTCTGCCACTGTCTGCTTCCTCCCCTCCCCCTGGAATTTAATTCTCTGTTCTGCAATGTCTCGGTGCTGGAAGGGACACAGGGCTGCACAGCCCCTGCTGCAGACTGCTCTCCTTCCCGCACATGCAGGGTGATAAACACAGCAAGCAGACTTCCACATGCCCTCAGCAACCAGCTCCTCCCACAGCTGCCTTTAGTTAATGATTTCCACAGCTCCTGCACAGATCCATGAAGGTGTGAAGAGCTCTGTGCCTCCTCCTCCAGGGCCAAGAGCAGACAGGACAAAATTCAAAGTCTGGGTCAGACTTTGATCTCAGAATGCAAACAGGGGGTGATTCCACAGAGAGAGCAAAACTACTTTCAACCTAAAATATGAAGAAGTGATCCATTTTTTTTGTTACAAACAGAACCCACACTGACAAAAGTGCAAGGAAGAAAGTCAGGTATTAGTGCAATTCTGCAGGTACTGTATTATTGTATTAGTTTTGTGGGTGTGCAGAATGACTCTGAGCGGGATAGAAAGGAGGGTAAAGAAGGATTTCATGTCCTCTTAATTACTCATCATGCTGCTTACATCCTTGGCATTTACATCATAATTATATTTTGCAGCTCTGGAACGCAAAGCAGTTTCCCACTAACGTGCATCTCACAGTGGTCACCACTGGTGTCACTGGAATTCAGCCCACAGATGTTACCCACAGCTGCTTCTGTCATGGAGTACAGAGCTATCCCGTTGGCTGAGCAAATCTCAGGTGTTTACTGCAACAGAGCAAACAAGGAGAGGTTGAAGGTAGGTCTGTGGTGTGACAAGCAGGGGTGCAGGGTGCAGGCTGCTTCAGGGCTGGCGAGTCAGCAAGCCCCCCAGAAAGCAACTGCTGGGTGCCCTGACTATGTGCGGCTGTGTCCTTCTTTTCCTCTACCTGCAAACCCATTATCAACAGGCAGGTCAAGCACTGCAAGTGTCCCATTGTTCCCAAACCTGCAAAGGCGCCTTGAGCTTATCAGGAGTTACTGCACGATGGAAATGCAATTTTTTTTTGTTGTGTTCATTAAAACAAGTAGTCCTTTAGACTACAAAAGATAAAAGCAAATTTCTCTTTCAAGAAACAAACACACATGCCTTTGCTTTTTGGATGGTCAGTGCAAAAGTTCAATGGCCTGAAAAAACAGTTAAACACCCGTCTTCTTTCGCTATTTGCAGGTTTGCATAGAATTTCAGTTAAAAGTGCATACAAAAACAAGGAAGGGAATCTGTCAGATGCACTGTGAGTTGACACCAGCAGTGCAGTGTCAGAGCTGGGATGGGGGCCAAGTGGCACAGACACTTGTTAGCAAGCAGCGAATTCAGTGTGGGCAGCCCTTTCCCGGCTGCACGGCTCCTCCACCGTACTGTATGTCTGTTTCATGTCATCCTTCCAAGTCAGTCACTAGCTACTCACTTTAAACTTCAAATCTGCAAGCAGCAAGCGCAAAGAGGGCTTTGGGGAACAAAGGGTGAAAGCTCATAGGGAAAGATAGATATTTCAAAACAAGAGATTTTTACTAAGATCTAACTAAGCTAACTAAGGCATGCATTAGGAACACAGATGCTTAATGATGATGCTGAAAGCATATCTGCCCAAAGGAGAAGGTGGGAAGCAGAACGCTGCATGGAATCTCCTGACAAGGGAGGTTTGAACTTCTCAGGTGTGAAACGTTTTACCTGGTGGCAGTACACCCTCTGCCTGACACCTAGGTCACTATAAGAATCTATATCACATATTTTTAAATGCACCCCTTGGCTAACATTTAAGAGATGCAAAAACCTGTGCATAGCCAAATGATAGCACTGAGCTAAACTGCTCATCTCCTGCTGCTAACACAACAATAAGGCTCGTTTCACACTCACCCACAGCAACAAGAGGTCAGCAATCCACACTTGCCCTTCAGGCACGTTTCTCTGGCACACTGTGGTGGGTCAGGGAGAGGAGGGCCCAGGCTCTGTGACTGCTGCACACTGAGCTGCCTTCCAGCAACACTGAATTCCAGAATTCACCTTCCATAAAAGCAATTCTGTTCTCTCTTACTCGAATCAAAGACATGGTGATCTGTAACAGCTACGTGCCTGCAGTCTGTACCTGGCAAAAAACTGTTTGATTTCCACTGCTCTTCATTCTTAATGGAACATTCACATCTTTTTCTTTTATAGATTCAGACAAAAACAAATAATAGCAAAACTTCCATCACAACTATAATGCTCCGTTGTCACATGATGAAAAATGAACTAAGCTGGAAGATCACACTGTTCCACACTACATCCTCATTTCCACAAGTGATACAAACCTGCACATTTCAATAAAATTCCACCAAAGACCAATTTGATTCCAAGCATTTCTCACTGTTAACTACAACCATAAATCTCAACAAATTTGATGACCAAGCAATTCAGTTGTGTTATTCAATAATGACACCAAAAAGAAAGCACAGTGGCTTTCAAGTGGCTGTCTAATTTGTAATGCTTGCTGCTGGCAGGCTGAAGTGGCTTGAAACACCAAGTAACACCTCTCACACAGCTGAGGTCTCTGTGCTTGTGCTGCCCATCAGCTGCACTGGGAGCGCTGCCTTTCTCCTGCTTCCTGGGAGCACCGCCTGCACCTGGCTGTCCTTTCAGCTCCCTCCTACAAAAAGGCTGCCTGTTGGTGCAGCCTTTTGGTGAGAAAAAGGAAACAGAACACAACAAGAATGGAATTAAGTAGTAAGAATGAGGGCATGGATTTTATCACTGGTTTCCCAATGCAATTTCAAACAAGTGAAATTGCATAAAATGAGGATTCTATGACATTTCTCTTTATTTGAATAAGCAAAAGTGGAAACCCTTAACTTAACTCATCCTTTTTGATGACAACTTTCATTCCCTCTGACTGAGGCATTTGAGACATTAAGTGGTTTGCAGGATGGGCAGAGCGTGCTCTGCCAGCCTCAGAAGGAATACAAATGCTGACCACAGCTGTGGAGAGGCAGCAGGGAAAGGAAACAGGAAAAAAGCTTCTTTAAATATCTCTTATTTAGTTGTTACGAAGCCAGCAGAGTTTAGGTGAACTCTGTGGCAGGGCAAGATCGCCTGTAGCATCGTGCAGCCTTGCCACTCATCATTTCAGAGCCTTAGAAACGCCTTCTCACATTTAGCTCTGTTAGCCACAAAGGGAAGTAGAGGTTTTAACGCAGCGCAACACCCGCAGCAAAGAACGCACAGCTCAGCCCCCTGCGGGCCTTGCTCACCGCAAACGGTGCTCACGAACAGCCAGAGCCGCAGAGAGCATCGTTCACGGACGCGCTCCTCCATCGCCCGCTCGGGGCCGAGCAGCGCCGTGCGCGCAGCGGGCGGCCCGGGGTCCCACTCTGAGCGCCTCCCGCACCGCACCGCGCCGCCGTGCAGCAGCCGATTCCCGGCAGCGGCCCGCGCTGCTGCGGCTCCTCGGCCGCTCCGGAGCAACGCGGCGCGTAGTGCGGCGGGGGGGGCGCGGCATCCCGCACCGCCAACGCCGACACCGGAGGCCGGCGGAGCGCCGCGGGCCGGGAGGAAGCGGGCAGACCGCCCCGCCCCGCCCCGCCGCAGCCGGACCGAGCAGCCTCGAGCCGCCACAGCCGGGCCCCGAGCACCGCCGGCGCCGCAGCCGCCACAAGGGGCCGGGCCCTGCCCTGGCCGAGCCGCCGGGCCGCGTGGGGGCGCTGCAGTCGGAGCGCCGCTCTGCCCCCTGGCGACCGGGCCGGCCTTACCCCGCGCTGGGCGGAACCAACCCCAACCCCAACCCCAACCCCCGCCTCTTCTTCCCTCTGCCTCAGCCCCGCGTCGGCTCGCTGCCCTCAGCGCCCGCTTTACCTTCTGGCAGAAGCTGCTCCAGGCCGCGCTTCCCACCCTCCTCTCTCAGCGGTCGGCGGCGCCCCGGCCTTCATCGTGCGCGCGGCGCCGGGCGCGCCGAGTGACGTCACGGCGCCAGCTGACCGCTCGGCCCCGGAAGTGATGCGGAGCTCCGCGGGCCGGCCGGGATCGCGGCGGTGAGTGACCCGCGGGGACGGGGCGGAACGGCGCCCGCGCTCTGCCTCTCCGCGGCCCCTCGGCCGTCGCCGCCGCCCCCCTGACGGCGGGGCGTCTCTCGGTT
>JAPSGF010000173.1:89969-164782 GCA_035772895.1 Perdix hodgsoniae
CCCACGTCCCTCTCCGCAGGGCTGCTCTCTGCCAGTTCTTCTCCCAGCCCGCACACACCTGGCGTTGCCCCGACCCAGGTACAGCACCCCGCACTGGGCCTTGCTCAGCCTCAGCAGCTTCTCGTGTGCCCACTTCTCGAGCCTGCCCAGGTCCCTCTGGGTGCCGTCCCTGCCAGGACCGTGTCGAA
Source organism: Perdix hodgsoniae (assembly GCA_035772895.1). Classification (NCBI taxonomy): domain Eukaryota; kingdom Metazoa; phylum Chordata; class Aves; order Galliformes; family Phasianidae; genus Perdix; species Perdix hodgsoniae. The sequence continues at coordinate 90,158 of JAPSGF010000173.1, forward strand.
GGCCTTGCATGAATCCAGGCAGACGACACCAGGCGCCCTTCCTTTGGCCACTGATGCCATCGCTCCAGCACAGAAGGCCACCAGATGGGTCAGGCACGATCCTCTCTTGGTGAAGCCGTGCTGGCTGTCTCAGGTCACCCGCTCATCCCTTATGTGCCTTAGCATCTCTTCCAGGAGGATCTGCTCCACGGTCTTCCCAGGCACAGAGGTGATGCTCACCAGCCTGTAGTTTCCCAGGTCCTCCTTCCTCCCCTTTTTGTAAATGAGTGATGGTTCCCTTTTTCCAGTCTCTGGGGACCTTGCTTGACAGCCATGACAACAGCATGTTAGTTTTGCCCGGAGGACATGAGATGAGGAATTAACTCTCCCCTGCTGAAAGCATTAAATTAGCCAGAAGTCTGTTTTTACTTTTAGCAAACTTTTATTTGAACTTGTCCATTGTATTCAGTACCTGGTCTGTGCTTTCTATAATAATGCATAGTTAGTGGTGTTTATGCTACTCAGAAAGTGAGAAAGTGAACCAGTTTTATAAAAAGTCTCTCTTTATTTTTTATCTTTTTATATTTGTTAAAAATGAGTTTGGACTACAGAAGATCAAGTGCTACTGCCCAGTTTAGTCATTTTATGGTTTCCATTGTCTCTTCAAAGTGTAAAGTTTTGTTTTGGCCTTTTTGTTTTACAGTGTTCCATGTGGATCCCAGAGGGCCTGCAGGCGGCCGTGAAAGCCAATGGAATGACTGCCTGCATAGCCGGAATGATGTAAGTAGAAGTCTGCTTACAAGGTCATGGCTGCAGTATCAGCTGTTGGAACAGCAATTGCTTCTGCTTCAGCAGTTGCAATGATCCTCTCGTGTCTCCCCTGCGGAGAGCATTGTGTGCATGTTCAGAGCTGGAAAATGAGGGGGCACCTGTGGTGCTGTTCCCTATGATCTGCTATGTTAGAAGTTGTGCCTCCCTGCCCAGAAAAGATAAATAATGCAAGGTGGGTACTGTGCTGGTGGCCTCTGCCTAACTGTTTGCAAGAAGCTGAGGCTGGGATGAGGCTTGGTGAAGTTGGAGCCATTGTTTTTGCCTTAGCTAAAGAACTGCTTCTGGGGAAGGGGTTTACTGACTGGGGGAGTTGTGTACCTTTTGATGTATGGTGTCTTAAACTTGTTTATGAGGACTTCTTAAACTTTTATTCTTTTCCTGTGTCATCATATTTCCTCCTTTCAAACCTCGCTGTAAATACCTCATGATGCAACACTTTATTAAGCAGAGTAACGCGTGGCTGTATTTTGTTATTGTCCGGACATAACCAGTAATTTCTATTGCTGCAATGTTAGTCATTAGAGGAAAATAGTGGGTGTCTTAGATATCTCCTTTGCGTGTTCTGTTCACTTCCTCACTACAGTTCAGGTGCTTTCAATTGAGCGTGGTGATCTGTGTGCCAGAGTTATTACCTAATCACTCTGTTGTTTACTTCCTTCATCTCTTGGTTTATGTGGGATCTGGTCACTTGAAAACATGAGATAAAAACAAACTGCTTTATAGGACTTGAAAAAAGAAAAACAAGCCAAACCATTAACAAGGTCCTTCTGATCTTATGTAGTCTTCCTGTGTTACGCTCTGGGCAATAGGAGTCTACACATCCTTTGTTCTTAGAGGGTGGCTTTCCTTTAACTGGCTGCAGTCTTCCTGCATTTCCAGCTGCTTTCTCTCCTCTAGAAGGAAATAGAGATGCCTTGCTAGGCAGTTCCTGTTGTGTGGAAATGGGCATCTTGGTGATTCATATTTACTGTAGGTTGTTACTCAGTACTTGTCTGAGTAATCAGACTGCTCTGGGAGTACCATATCCTGTAGCGTGTCTAATTGTTATTCCTGAGTTTTGGTCTTTTACTAGAATAGCAGAATTGGTGATCAGCATCGTCTCTTCCCTCTCACTGCTAAGTTGTATAACCACATTACAGTAATTTTGCTATTAAGTACTGATTCTTTTGGGAATTGGTGCTTTGCTGCCAGCCCAGCGTAACCTTTGGGTCAGTTACACAGGACACTTTTTACTTGAAGTTTCCATTCCAACTAGGAGAAATATTCCCACACATCCTTTTCTTCCTTCCTTGACATGACCTAGCTGTGACATTTGCTTTACTCTCCGGTTGAATGAGTAGCTCTGGTCACTGATCTGGGAATGCTTTCTTTATACTCACCGAGCATGGAGGTCAGTGCAGCTCCTTACGCTGCAACCAAACTCTTCCTCCATCCTTTGTTAAGGAAAGTTCTGAGTTCTTGCTTCTATTTCCTTCTGAGGCTCTGGCTGCCATCCTGGTTTGGTACTGAGTGATGTGGGAAGTGGAGGCAAGAGTGTGGATTGAGCACAGCTCAGGCATTCTATGAAGGAGTAGCTGAGGGCATGCCCAAAGACTTGTCTCTTAGAAAACCAGTTGCACTGAGGAAATGCCAGTGGATGCAGTGCAATTTATTATTATTTGTAGAAGGAAAATGAAAGGCACGAGTGCTAAATTGTTTGTAAGAAATCACTGGAAGAGTAAGAATTGGACTTGGCATTTGAATTCTGATGAATTTAAAGAACAGAAGGAAGGCTGATATCTGGGAGTTCATGTGGAGTTCTGCTACAGAGCAGCAAATTACACTGCCTGGTAATATTCTGAGAAAAGGACTGGTGCAGACTGGAGAAGGAAGCATTCCTCAGGTTTGTGGCAGCTCTGCAATTCATAGCTGTGAGCTGCTGATGTCCCACAAAATTCCTACAGATGATTTATGTGGAGATGCGTATCTTAGTGAATCATTTGAGATATAACCGAAGAAGAAATTATTCTTGAATATGTTAGATTGCATTTCCCTTGCATATAAAATCATGTTATGGAGTTTGTCTTCAAAGCAGTTTTAGGAGTTTGCTCCTCCTGTTGCTGTAATAATAATAATAATAATAATAAGAAATTACGCCAACTGTGTGTGATGAATTGAAGAATTGTTAAAGGTCGTTTAGTCAGTGTGGATGGACTCCCAAGTGCTGCCTGCCCACAGAGCCGCAGCCCCATTGTTTGCCCCACACGGGCACAGTGGTGGGGGAGGATGTGTGTTCACAACTGCAGCGTGTGCTGCTGCTCTGATGTGGCTCCCAGCTTAGAACAGGAGATTCCCTTGCTGTAGAGCTCGACCTGAGAAAGAGCACAGGAGGATGGCATGATATCTGTTTGCTTTCTTCATGTGTACTTCTCATCTCTTTTTGTGCTGTTCTGTAAGTGGAAGGAATAACCAAAGCTATGAAGCAAACCCCATTTGTGTCTGAGGCTCCAACACGGAAGGAGGATTATGATGAGCAACTGCTTTCTGGTGATGCTCTAAGAAACAGAGTCAGCATGGCGGTGCTGGCAGGGCGGTGCCAGGCAGCCTGGTTGCTTTTAATGGCATCATTTAAGATCCCTTCTCTGGGGGTGAAAAGTCTCTTCCAAATATGCATTGCTTTAGCATTGGGGTTATGAAAATGAAGTATAAGGAAATTGTTTTGGTGTTCTAATTTTTATTTTACCAACTGAACTGGGATTACTGCTACTTCTGTGTGTGCGTGTCCGTGGTCTGAGTCAGGTTACCTTGTTGCTGTGCGTCCCTTACCCCCCACCCAGTGCTTTGTTTCACTGTTTTGTGCTCTGTAATTAAAATGTGGGCATATTTAAAAACAAAAACATTTCCTTAAAATATTTCTGGTGAGAGTAGTCTGTCACGATGAAGTCTGCGCATGAATCAACCTCTTTGTAACCTATATTGCCATAAGAATTTTAGGAATTTCCTTTATTAGGACCTGTTAATATACAGCAGCAACTGAGCGAGGTGAAGCAGCCTGGAATTGCCCAAAGTTTCCAGCATATGCTGACTTTCTGCACACTATTCCTTTTCAGCAGGAGACACGGAAGTATCCCGAAGCCTGTCTCCTTCTGGTGAATGTTATCCCACGTGTAATGCTTGCAGTGTTCTTTGTGGAGAAGCAGCTCTTTCACTCTGAAACTGTTTTCCAGGTTGGTGGACAGCCGCCAGCGGCATGGTGCGATGTGCTGACGGGCGGCCGCGGGGCTGTGGCACGGCGAGGAGGCTGCTCTGAATGAAGCCAGGCTCCCTGCACCATGGGCCAGTGCGTCACCAAGTGCAAGAATCCTTCGTCTACCCTTGGCAGCAAAAACGGGGAAAGGGAAACGGGCAGCAAGTCGCATAGCAAGAGAAGCGCTGTCCACAGAGATGAGCACGCTTCGGCATGTGGGAAGTCCTCGGGAGATGTACTTGTGAATGGGACAAAGAAAGCGGATGCTGCTCTGGAGTCTGGTCCACCTTCAGCATTTTCTGGGGATACAAAGAAAGACTCCGTCTCCAGTGCGGAAGAATCGTCCCTGCAAAGGATTGGAGAGTTGTTTAGGAGATACAAGGATGAACGGGAAGATGCCATACTGGAGGAAGGAATGGAACGATTTTGCAATGACCTCTGTGTTGATCCCACTGAATTCAGAGTGCTAGTTCTGGCTTGGAAATTCCAGGCTGCTACTATGTGCAAATTTACAAGGTTAGTTCCTGCAGGATTTTGATTATTTTCATATGTTAAGCTGTATCCTATCACCTATATCAGAGAGACAGCCTCATTAACTTCATGTAGGTATTTCTTCTAACAGTTGCTCTTCAGTGCAATTCGTTCCTGTGGCTGCAGAAGGTAAACTTTGCATTGTCCTCTCCTTTGGCTCCCTCACAGTAGGTGTCAGAACTGAAAATATTTCCGGACATCATGCTACTAATGATGAACAACATGGAGATGTTCTGTAGACATCAGTTCGTTCTTGACTAACAAAACCAGTTTTTCTGTATCAGCACTGTCTTACGGTTAAGATTTGACAAAGCAAATAACTTTTGCTTTAAAATAATGTGAGAATCCTTAATTGCTGCCAACTCTGTTATTGTTATTGTTCTGTGAAAGCGTGTAAAGCAGGCTCATTGCTAAGAACTGTTCATGCCCAACTGATGTTATGCATAATGTCTTTCTCCAAGACTCATCCTGTTAAAGCTTAGGGAGGTGCTTCTGTAGTGACTGCTGTTGCAGGCTCTCCCTGAACTGACAGGGTTTCAGTTAGTGAGCCCATAGCATTTCCAGTGCTGCAGGAAATGACAGGATGGCTGAAACTCACCAGAAACCTACCCAGTCCCACCACCAAAAATCCCCAAACCAAAACACCCTCCCCACGCACACACTGAGTTCTCTACCAGTGTCCAGGTAAGAGGAAGTGAAGAGCTTTTATTGGAGGTTTATGGTCAGTTGAGATTGATTTGAGTAATTTTAACTGTTTTTACTCAGCTAATAACATTTAAAATTACTTTGGTGTTCTGAGCCCTCAGCCAAGCCTCTGCTGTGCACTGAACACTGATAGCTTCCCCTGCCTCTGCAGCAGCCATGTGGGTGTGGGAGTGTGCTGAATGCAAACGTAGATTTTCCAGGGGCTGAAGGAGCAGGGCTGTGTAGTGTGGAAAAGGAGTTGTCAGTGTCTGATTCTGCACAGCTAGTTTCACTGGACTGAACTTTGGTTCTGCACAATCATTTTAATAACAATTGGATTTTCTGGGAGAGATGCAGTTCCAGTGGTGAGAGATTACCTCTGCTCAGCAGCATGTTCCATGGTAGTGGCAGACAGGTGGCTTTGGCCAAAGAAGGCAAGGCAGTCTTCTGATCTCCTGAGCTCTGTGCTCTCCTGTCTTCTCTCCACCCAATCCCACATCACAGTTTGAGGTCGTGGTTGACACCAGCTGGTTGCTGTATTGCAACACTTGCTCCTGATCATGAAAGAAATCACAGTTAGCTACCTGTCCTCGTGGCAGGTCGTTGGTGTGCTGCCTGGAGCCCTGCTTTGAGCAGTGTCTGTATGGTGCATTGTAGCCTGTGCCATGTGGTGTGGGGCACTCTGCTGCTCGTGCCCTCACTGACCATCGCTGCTGGCACTGCTCTGCCTTTCAGTCTGGAAGAGCAGCCATAAATTGAAGGAAGGCAACCACTCAGTGACTCCTCCTAGAGAGCAGCTTGTCCAGAGCACGGGCCCTCAGGCACAGGCAGTACGAAGCTGCTCTGTGTGTGGTGTTGTGGAGCAGCTGTGGTATTTTCCAGTGTGTTCAGCACTTCTCCTGTGGCTGATGTGGTTTGCTCCGTGTTGGTGAAAGGCTCGGGCTGTGGGAGTACCATGTATTGGGAAGGCCATACTGCAGAGCTCTTCAGGTCTTACAGTGTTCCAGCTGTGCTGGTGTGTGTGCTGTGGGTGGGTTCCCCAGCCAGAAGGGACCTGGGGCAACATCTTAGCCAGAGCTCGGGGCTGAGGGCATCCACATGCTGCTGAGATCGCTCACTGACCTACTGAGGGAAGTGCTCAGTGCATGAGAAGTGTTCACACTAATTTTTCTTCTCTTGCTTAATAGGAAGGAGTTTTTTGAGGGCTGTAAAGCAATAAATGCAGACAGCATCGATGGCATTTGTGCACGGTTCCCCAGCCTCTTACACGAAGCCAAGCAGGAAGATAAATTCAAGGATCTCTACCGCTTCACCTTTCAGTTCGGCCTGGACTCTGAGGAAGGACAGAGGTCGCTGCATCGGGAAATAGCCATTGCCCTTTGGAAATTAGTCTTCACCCAAAACAAACCCCCCATTTTGGACCAGTGGTTGCACTTCCTAGTTGAGAACCCCTCAGGAATCAAGGGAATCTCCCGGGACACGTGGAACATGTTTCTAAATTTTACTCAGGTGATCGGACCAGACCTTAGCAACTACAGTGAAGATGAGGCCTGGCCGAGTCTCTTCGATACCTTTGTGGAGTGGGAAATGGAGCGGAGGAAAAAGGAAGAGGAAACCAAATGTATTACATCTTCGGACACGGAGGGTCTGAGTACAGAAGAACAGACTTAACAGCATTTAAGCGGCAGTGATGAAAGCAACCCGTTGCCCTTCATGAGATGTAAACTCTGGATGTTTCTGGAGGTTACCAAGGCTCCAGATTTTTTTTCTACTTTACACCTTTTTCTGCCTTGTATTCGAAAGGGCTCTAAAATGCTGTTTCATGTTTTAGGCACTTTCTTAACTTTGGTTATTCCTTTTACTCTTACCCTGAAATATTTGACCCCGGCTACAAGTTAAGCATTTTTGTTAAGACTTCAGATTAGTATAAGTAAGTCTGATATTTCTTGCACAGTGTAGATCTTTTTAGTTAGGTTAAATTAACATTGCTAAATTATACAGTGCCAGATTAAGTTTTTCATACTATGTCTGTCAGGGCAGGTCTGTACTGTGTGTAGTGCTGTTTACATTGTTGAAAATTTAGGCTATAATAATTTTAAGGTTTTATACCAAGAATATAGCAGTGTTAACTTGAAATGCATTAATCCCCTCCTAATAAGGCTCTTAAAAAACAACAACAAATCCAACAACGTAAGCAACAGCTTTTTGTAATACGGCTCATTGCCACTTGAACCTAACTCCTTGTGACAGAGTCCAAATCATTCCTTTTTGTTTTCAGTTTCAAACTAAATGTTGGGACTGTTTTTATAAAGTTACTGTACCTGTCAGTCAACTGAGTGGTAGATGAGGATTTGTATCGAAATCTCTGACACAACACATAATAAAAGAGCAGTGCTACCTCAGTTTTATTGAAAGTGGACTTCTTGGTGGACTTCCATTTTCTTTGGAAGTTTATTTTTGTGGTTACAGGAGAATATTTTTACTTGACTCAAAGAACCAAAGGTTCTGCTTCTTAAGTTTCTTAAACATTAACAGAAGCAACACACAAAACCTAAGTCTTCAAGGAAAACTGCGGTATAATTCTGCTTTAATTTGATTTATACCTGAAGCATTATCTTACTTGTCTGGCAAGCACAGTACTTCTATGTGAGGAACCAATTTTTTTACAGCTATGCTTAATTGCTAAATTGCAGTTAATATTCCACACTTCCTGGAGCAACAATATCGGCATCTGATGACAAAGTGAATTCGTAATGTGTTCTTAATGACAACAGTGTAGACGAGTCATTTTTAGACTGATTTGATAATATTTGGATAGGAGTAAATTTATTATTTTACAATGCCTGTATTGGGACTATTTGCCTGTTGAAATTGTTGTGACTTAAAGGGAATTTTATTAACAGTGGTTGAAGCTTTTTTTGGTTATTGATGTTACCTTTTTTAACTGTAACACGTCAACTTTTTTACACGTTTTGGTAAAAAGGGATAATTGCCAAGGCTTCCCATGAAGCCCAGTGTCAAACTCATGAAGCCAATACACGTACATCACACACCTTTTATTTTCAGAGCTGTACTTCAGGATCATAAAATGGCTTTAGTGAAAAATCAAAAGCAACAAAAACCTTCAGCTGTACGGTCATGTCTAGCATCTCATGGGTTTTGTGACCGTGTGTAAAGCTAAGGGAAGCCAAACTTCCAGTGGTGAGCTGCTTGTTGGGTCTGGGGTGGTGTACAGTGCATGTCTGCTGCTGAGCTAGTGGAGTGTTTGCCTGACTTCTGTGCTGGGCTCTGCTGATGCACAGCCTGCATGGCAGCTTGGGGCAGAGCTCATACATCAGTTATAATCTATGGCTGTCTAAAACTGCTTAACAACAAGCCCACAGTGGCTGATGGCATCTCTTCCTCCTAATAACAGGAGGGTTTGGTCTGTGCTGTTTTCGCAAGCTCTTCTTGGGAGAGTGAAGCAGTGGGGAACAAATGGAGGCCTAGCTAAGCCTGTCCCTGGGCAGGAGGGGCCCCAGCTCAGCGTTACAGGCAAATCTGCCCCAAGGCTGCCCTGCTGCTCCTATCCCCTATGCTGCCCTAACAGCACTAGCACATTTTGGCAGCAAAACCGTATTTTGTTTTGGTGAGCAAAGCAGGCATTTGTGCTGTTAGTGTGAAATCGATGAGATTTCTGCTGGTGCTCTTCTTTAAGCAAGAAAAGAGCTCTCCAGCAGAGGCCGCTTCACTAGCAAAAGCTCCAGATGGAGGCCTGAGCTGATAGTAAATGAAGGCTGTATGAAGCTTGGGATATTCATTCAGCTACTCAGTGCTCTGGTTCGTAGCTTCATTTGTTCCTAAAGGTAGTTCTAAAGTGTTTGGTGTGTGAAAGCTGTGTTCACTCAGTGCGGGGTGCAGCTCTGCACACACAGTTGGAGCAGTGACTGCTGCTTGTTTGCATAACGAACTGCAGCAGCTCCAAAAGGGGGGGATTAGAGAGCTCTATGGAACACATTTATCTGGTGTTGTGGAACCATTTGTGGACTGCAGTAAGGAAATAAATTTGGAGCACATCGAGGCTTAGCCATTTCAGTGCATCAGACACAACACAGCTTCTTTCTTTAGACAGCGGTGTTCAGTATACAGGAAGGAACAATATTTTCTCTCGGAGGCAGGGCATGCAGCTGTCAGTGAATTCTGTCCTGTGCTTTCAGCACACAAGGAGAACTGCCCACAGGTGGGCCTGGCAGAGTGCTGTTGGTTTCAGTCTGGCCTTGGTGCTTACGGGGCCGTTACAGGATGCAAACCAGACCTGTGCCTGCTTTAAACTCCTGGAGCAGAAGCTGTGGTTATGGGGTGGCTCTTCCATAGCAGTGCTGGTGCTTGGTGCTCCTACCCCCAGCAGCCGTGCCCTTCTGTGCCACTGGAGCGCTGCTTCAGATGCACTCCTGCAAAGTCTGCAGCAATATTGGAGCCTCTGAAAATGTGCTTGCCTAGTGGTTAAACTGTGAATAGTTGTGGAAGAGGTGCAATGCTTTCACTCGTTGTATAATCTCTCTTTAATGGCCACGGGACTGGATCGAGCAGTGATGCAGATCAAGTGCTCAAAACCATTGGATCTATTTAGTTTTTTTTTTTCTTAGAGTATGCATTAGAAATCTTGATGTGTGAAGTGAGTCTGCTGCAACTTGGGATAACTATAGATAACTATACAGACCATTGTAAGAATTTACTGGGAATGTGATCTGATATCCACACTCTGTGGCATTTTATTGCCTTCATTTAGACACAAAGAAGTGCAACTTGTGCACTGGGCACTGTGCAGTATTACTGCAGTGCCTTGACAGCTTGGCTCAGTGATGCCAGTTCCTCCTTGGGGGTGTGGCTTTGGGTCAGAGACTGTCGGTGGATTGATTCAAGTGCAGATTTGGAAGATTCCATGCAGAGTTGGCCATCAAACTTGATGAGTAACTTAATGGAAACTGAATGTGGAACTGTTGCGTTTATTTGCTGCTGGTGCTATTCTGTGTGGAGAATTAGAGCTTTGTAGTACTGTGCAATGGTATGGAGAGAACCCGAGGGAAAAGAGATGAGTGTGGCAGGTGGCATGGGATCTGCTGGGGTACGGGCTGCTATGGGCTGTGGGTTTGTCCCAGCTGCTGCTGTGGCCACCAGAGCCCCGAGGCCCCACAGAGCTCAGGTCCTGTCTCACCTGCTGCTTCTGTGCACCAACTGTTGACATGAGCATCCTCCTTACGGTTCTAAGCCTTGTTTCCAAAAAATAACCCCAAACAAACAAGCAGAGTTAAACACCGTGTGGTTACTGGCTGCCTGAGGTCTGACACAACGTGCTGGCTGAGGCTGTGCCATTCCTATTTGCTGTAAGAGAACAGGCATTGTGAAGGTCTGGGTCTTGCAGCCCTGCATTCTGCAACGTGGCCCTTATGGCAGGAATCCTTGATCAGTTGTGCACCTGATGCTTTGAGCTCCCTCTGCTTGAAACGTGTGCACGTTAACTTTTCCTTTCATACTGAAAAGGAAGATGCTTAGCTTGAAACTGAAAATTCTTTAGTGTTTCAATATGCGGCAAAACACAAAATTTGAAGGCTTTTGTTTTTTTTTCAAACAAGTAGTAGAAGATAAGTGTGCTTATTTCTGTTGTGTGTAGAGACACTGGTGTTAATTTTTTTTCTCTGGATTATCAAAGATTGTATCTTTGGTTTATATCCTCAGTTGAAGTGAAATACATGAGATTGTAAGATGGAAGGCCATAACTCCTTCACCGTGAAGTACATAGGCATCTCTACCTCTTGTTAGACTTGAGTAGTTCAAGTTGACCATTCTCTCCCAGGCTGTGATGCCTGGATAAGTAATGTACACTTTTTAATTGACCCATGTTAAGTGTTACCTATTTACCATACTTTTTGGTATCCTGCTTTTAGTCTGCATGCAGTTGACCCTTTGGAAGGGAGCAGAGCCAAGCTGGTAAGGGACGTGTGAGTCCTCCAGGGAGTGAGTTCTGGAGTGCAGTGGTGAGTGGAGCTGCTCCCATCTGGCTCAGGGCCTTTCAGCATCACACCTTCTCTTTCCAGTTCAGGCCACAATGAATGGGAGATGGAGCAGCTGCTCCACAAGAAGGAACCATTTGGCTCTTTCATTTGCTCTTGAAAAGCATCAGGAACCCACCTGATGCAGTGCTGTGAGTGTATTTCTTACATATTCTGTGCTTTGTTCCATCTTGAGTTGTGGCAACAAAAAGTGAAGGCTGCGAAAGTGTGTGGGCTGCACAGCTGCTGCTTCCTCCCTGCGCTCAGTGTCGGCTCAGGATGAATGCCTTACACTTAAAGCAGAGCTGAGAGTGCTCAAGCATGCTGGAGATGCCGGGAGGTTCTCCTTTTTTTCTGTTCTTAGAAAGCTTCTGTCTTTGCATAATTGCATCCTGAAGATAAAATCTCTTTCTAGATGACATGCATTTTACATGCAGAATGAACACAGTCTGCAGTGCTCTTGCTTCTTGCTTGCAGATTCTCCTTGGGCTGCGGGTTGGCTGCGGCTGGGGCAGCACGCTTGGATGATGCAGCGGAGCTGTCCTTGTGCCACGGGAGTGGCTCTTTAGTCAAGTTTAGTTATCTTAAAAATACACATTCTTTCTTATCTCAGTAAGTTTAAAGTCCCTCAGAAAGGAAATGGGCAACTAGGAGTGGTGGGAAGGCCTCATGCTGCGAGTTGTCCATTATCTGGAGTTCCAAGAGAGATGGATGTGACTGCAGCATGAGGTTCTCACCCAGCACTTTTGGGCTCCATCCCAGCCGACCTGGGGCACAAAGTGAGCCCATGTTGCTGCAGCTGCATGGAGGGGGAGGGAGCACTGACAGAGCCAGCCTGGAGAACTGCAGCTTGCAGCACAGACGCTTGTTGTGGAGCTCAGCCCTGGTGTGGCCACATCGCCCTGTAGGGAAGGAATGTGTTTTGGTAGTGTATACTCCCAGAGGAGTGCATAATTATAAGGAAACAGTGAAAGCAGCACACCTTTGTGCAGCTTCCATTGAACTGATGTAAACACAGCTAGCTATCAGTCTCCTCAAGGGTGCTTGGGATCAAATCTACTATTCTCTGTATCTGGAGTAATCCTTGCTGTTCGGACTCAGCAGCAGACATCATGCCTGATCCAGTTTTCTTGCCGCAGGAAACGATGAATGTATTGTTGTGGACCAGAACCACGCTTCCTCCTCCAGCTGGCACTGTCACGAGTGCTGGGGAGTTGTAATGCTTGAAAAGGCTGCAGTAAATTCTGTTTCATGCTGGATGTCTTTTCGAGGGATGTGGCCAAGTGTGAAGCTGCGATCTGGAGAAAAAGTGGGAAAAGTTTGAGGTGATGCATCTATATTGAATCTCATCTGTTTTGTTGTTTTACAAATACTTCTCTTGTGTTGTTTTGCTCGCCGTTATCGTCTGGAACAGAATGGAAACCGCGTCCCACAGAATGTGCAATCTGAGGCACAGTGCACATAGGTTGTGATGAGAAGGTTGTTGCTACTTGATAGCAACCCTGAGTGCAATGTTCGGTCCCTTTTGGAAGAAAAGCATTAAGGTTTCTCTTTACTTATAAGCAAAGCATCAGTTTGTCCATTACTGACATCTTGTGGAGTTTGTGCCAGATGTATATTAAATATTTTGGTGCTTTTTCTAATCCAAGTTGCCATTCATTCACCTGTGAGATTGTTTACTTCTGTATATTGAAGCGTCAACTCACCCGCTAAGAAGAAACAGGAAAAAAACCCTGAAACCCCATCACCACCAAAAAGTATTGCCTGTAGTCACTCTGTATCCTGAGTACTGTAGCTTTGTAAATGTTCAGAGCTTCTGGGTCTCCTTACTCCAGTAAGGTCTGAGGGAGGGGACGGCCAGAGAAACCCAGTCCCTGGAAGAGGGAACTTTGCACGTTGCTCTGTGCGTTACGAACAAACGAGTCATTTGTCATGTTTATATAATGACACTTTGGTGTTCACTTTTTTTGTGAAGCTTTGTACAAAATGTTTTATTTAAACCTGAAGTCCTTTTTACATTTTCAATTAAAAGGGGAAAAATTAATTATTTTTTCATGACTATAACTAGGACTCTTGCTACTTTTATTTGTTATCCATAGTTTCCCAAGCAGGAATCCTGGCTGCTTACTAAACCAGTGAAGGGAGGTGCCTACCCTGTTCTTAAGTGCATTGGAATTAAAATGGCCTGGTTTATTTGCTCAGATTTGCAGTGCACAAGGTATGTACGAGGTGCTGGATGTGAGCAGTCTTACAGAAGAGGGGCTGTGTGGAGGGATGAGTGCGGCAGTGCAGGCAGTTGCCATTCCCTCCAGCAGCACTGCATTTCTGTAGCAGCTATGATGGAGGGCTCAGCATGGTTATCCCAGTTTGAAAAGGGCTGCCGAGCTCACTGGGCGTGGATACAGTACCTTCCTAAAATAAAGGAAATAAATGGCTGCATTCACCTTGCTTAATAAGCGATTTCATTTGAGGAATTTTGGAGGCTTTAAATTGTAGGTGTGAAAAAACCTGAAGTGAGCACCATTGTGCACACTGCCTGGCACTGCCACGAGCTGAGCTGCAGTGCCCTTTCCCTGCCATTGCCCATTGCTGCTCCCTGCAGCAGTTCCTGCTCCATCAGCTCAGCCTGGGAGGTGGGCATGGGGATCTGGGCAGGAATGTAGGAGGGGGTCATGTCCTATTGACTGCATTTCATCATTTATGGGACAGTAACTATTTCAAAGTTATCTCAGCATATTTCAATTCACACTAAGAAACCCCTGTTTTTGTGTTGGTTTTTTTTTTGCCCCAGTGCCCAAAGCTTTTTTGGGGCATTGTTGTAGTTCAGTCTGTTGATAAGGGGTGGTGAAGCAGCCTTTGGTTCGAGGTGTGCAGAGCTCAGAGCTGATGCCGTTGGGCTGTCCCTCATCTCACACTATTGCTAGTAGGGCTGGCTTTTGCAGCAACTCTGTACTTACAGCTCCCCACCAAAAACACGGCGAGTGAAGTTTCTGCAGCTGCCTGCTGAGATGGCCCAAACAGCCCTTGCCCTTCCCACTGCAGCCAAGTTGCAGTTTTTTGTTCCCTAAGGGGTGTGCGAGAAAACATTGTCCAGGAGGTATAAACCACTAATTCCTCCTTTCCATGAAGCACAGTGCTTTTCCAGAAATGAGGCTGTAACTGTTTTAGGAGCCAGCACAGCACATTCCATGGAACAGAGAGCATGGAGCTGCTGCGTGGCTGCTGCAAGTATGGCACAATGCTGCAGTGAAGGCAGCCCTGCAGTACAGCACTGCCCCACGCTAAAACAACTCACTGAATTCCATCACAGTGAGGGGGTTTTACAGAAAACTTCCCCTGCCTAATTCAGTGCCAGGGAAAAATGCCACAGCAAGAAGTATTAATGGAAAAGGCTTTGTGCTTTTAAGATGTTTTGAATAGGTTTTATTTTTAGAATTTATAAAAGATACAGTGTGAAAGCCCATTGTTCCTACAGCAAGAGCTCTTCACAAAGACATCAATATTTAAAGTAACTATGAATATCTTTACAAAAGACTTTGATTAAAAATTTGGCAGCTTAACAAGCACTGCTCCCTCCGTCATCTTTTATTCCCATCAGACCAAGGCCAGACTGTGATCCGTGAATGCTGCAACGTAAACAAGAGATGTTATTTCTGCTCATGGAAGCCTTGATGCATGCAAGCTAGCTGCTCTAGCAGGGAGAAGCCTGCAACCCCCCCCAGTTAAGCTGATTGTAAAACTGCATGTATTATTTTCCACCCAACAATTTTTGTCATTCTTTTTGAACAAGAAGTTTATCAGTCCCCTGGGAAACGGTAATTTGGGAACCTCACTTGGGAAGAAAACTCTCCCAGACCTGGGGTGGCACTCCCTTCTTCCCACCAGTCCTACACATGGCAGGATTTGATAACAAGCTTCTATGATTATCCATATGTGCAATCAGCACAGCTCTAATGAGGTAGAAATTGCTGCTGTCTCACTTTGCATGCTATTATTCGTTGATGTGATAGGCAACCAGCTAAATGATTTTTTCTTAAAAGCTACGTCGTTTGGAACTCACATGTTAAGTTGCTACTAGACTGGACAATTACAGCAGATCATGCCAAGAGCAGCACGTGTGCATGAAATGCTTTGTTATGGGCACTGAGCACAAACAGACTCTTGGCTCAGGATGCTTCACTCTTCCAGGGACAGTGGTTCACACAGCATCACGTTGCCACTCCTCAGGAAGCTCTGCAGGTAAGAGTGGCAGGGCTGGCTGTCCAAGGGGAGAGAAGTGCTGCCCTGTCCCCCTGCTTCTCTGTCAGGGCAGCTCCTGTCTCCACAGACCAGTACTGCTTTTGTTAAAGGGAACCGCAGACAAGCAGGGACAAATGTGTGACTGAGCAGAGATACAGTCAATCACTCTGGCCTTGTCAGGGAAAGGTTTACACTTTCTGGTCTGGCTACCATGAGACAACTGTTAGACTGTGCCTGAGCTGTAGTGGTTTGGAAAACAATCAAACACACAAAAACCCAACAATCAAAAATCTGGCTGCTGTGGAACCTCTGCCTGATTGACACACAGAAAGCTTGCTTTACTGTCAAGACAATTGCAAAACTGTATCAGCTTCAAAACAGTGACAAAATGTCCAATAGGGATTTCATCCAACCAAAAAACCCGTGCAATTAATTAACACCCTGGATTTCAGCCCTGCTAATCTGGAGCATGGCTTATGGGAAGAACTTACTGATCAGTTTTATTGGCCTCAAATGAAAGTCAGACAATACAACAGCTTCTTCAGGCCTTTTGTCAGACTTTTGTTTCCTTTTTAATGAAAATGAAGATAAAAACATGAGGCAGTAAGTTACCTGTTCATTCCAGGAAAGAGAACAACACACAAGGTGTTATCCTGCAGACTTCTATAAAGCTTTTTTATATGGCGGTCTAACTTCTTCACCTTTTTCTTTACATCTTGCTCCTGCACAACAGAATACAAGTACTACAATACCCCATTCTTCTGCAGATATGTAATGATCACATTTAAAAATGTTTTATGAGGAGGCTGAGCTGAGGCAACGTCAGGGACTCAGCAGGTGAGGACAACAGTGATTGTTACAGCTGGCATTTAGAAGTGCACCGGTTCAGCTGCAAGGAGAGCTGCATGCTCTACTCAGATGGCACTACAGCTTCCTCCAGTAAAAGGGACAGCTACAAGCAGACCTATAGGCAGTCAGTAGTATTCTTGCCTGCAACACTACACAACGATCCACTTCTCTCTCTGACTTCTGTACCATTTCCTACACCTGTGCACTGCTTTGTTAGCTCTCAGGTGGTAGGCTGCAGCTGGTATGTAACATCACTCATTGCCCTGTGCATGGACGTATGGCATCCTGGC
This sequence comes from Perdix hodgsoniae, assembly GCA_035772895.1. Taxonomy (NCBI): domain Eukaryota; kingdom Metazoa; phylum Chordata; class Aves; order Galliformes; family Phasianidae; genus Perdix; species Perdix hodgsoniae. The sequence continues at coordinate 106,816 of JAPSGF010000173.1, forward strand.
TCTTAGGGCAGTACGTGGTTCAATATTATTCACTTTCTGACTAACAAACAGTAACAAGCCAGCATAGCCTTAAACTCACAGAGTCAGACAGTGGTGCCATCTTCTCACTTAAACTGTTTCCTCCTTGCTTTTCACTGCTGTTATTCATTTGCCAAATCCATCTCCAGAGGTGACCTGAAGCAAGAGCGTGCCTACTTCTGAGCGTGCTGCCCCTCACAGCCCAGCCATTTATAGCTTCCAGGGCATCTGCCGCACTTTGCGATTTCTGGAATTCTGAAAAACAAAGGGAAAGGGACCATGATTTAACAGTTCTTGTTCCCTGTTCTTTGGCACCTGCAGGGCAAGGCGGAGCAGGTGGAGCAGGAGGAAGATGAGAAACTGAAATCACTGCAGTGAGCAGATCCTATCTTGCTTCAGGCAAGACTGACAAGACAGTCAGACTACTGAAATGTCCGATAAATACAACAACACTCATCCAGTTGTTCTCCTGACTTCTTAGAAATGATCACTAGCCAGTGTGAAGCTGCAGAGCATCCAGGCATGCTTTCATTGGACTATTTTAAATAGTGGCACTTGGAGCACACGTGAGTTTCCATCATGTTCCCAAGGGCTGCTGAACAAGCTTGCATGAAGGAAATAAGCAGGCTGCACTGCATAGCTACTTACTGAGGAAACAGCAGGTGCTGTGCTTTCCACTCTGGAGATCCTTTGGCAGGAAAATAGTTTCTAGGTCTTTCAACAGGCTGAATTCTTCTTGCAAATCTGTCTCTGTTAATGACCTCTTTATTCCTGCCACATAAATCACACCTTCGTTTTCTATATCCAGTTCCAGTTCCTTTATCAGAACATCACAGTCCAGTGTTGCAGCAGTGATGGGTCTCTGAACCTGAAGCGAGTCCAATAGAAATAAATGCAACACATCAGCCAAAGCAACTCTGTCTTCTAAGCTGCTGTTTTAAGATTTGTCTCATTATCAAAACTTTGTTAGCTATTTTCCTTTCCTTGAAAAATGTAACTAATGAAGGCTAGCTTAATTAGTCATGAAAAAGGAAAAGATCATGTTTGCAATGCAAGAACACTGGATGAATAAGAACTCCATTCTGCTTATTTGGCATTTCAACACCCAGCCCCTCAGCTCTTCATTTTAAAGATGGAGTTGCCAAGTCCGGGTGCTTCCTAACCCCCTTCTGCTGTCCAACAGAAAGGAAAGAAGACCAAAACATAAGTTGCCTTGGGAGTTGGTGGCAGCACAGCCAGCCAAGATCCACCCACACTCTGTGCATGACATAGATATCAAAAGAATCATCTTGGCCCATATATAAACTAAATATAATTTAGGCTTTTGCTATTTACTTTGCTTACCTTAATGCATGATCCTGCTACCTCAGCTCCATTTAGGCTTTCCACAGCAAGCTGGGCAGCTTCCAGCACATTGTACTGGATACAGACGTATGGCTTGAAACAAAAGGACAGGATACTTCAGGTTTATGAACAGCACAGCCCTTCCTTTACAACTCAGGTCTCGGGGTTCTTTTCTGTTTTAAATGTCACATAAAGGTGTGGGTGATACAGGATACACTCTAGATACCGCAACTATTAAAAACAACCTTCTGCCATTACAGGCCTTGGTGTATCAGCTCTATTGAGATGGACAAAAATCACCTCAGCATCATCAACACATGGTTAGCCTGTAGCTTGGACAGCAATGTTATACCATATCAGCTGTGTTTATTCTTGTCACATTGTGGAGCAGCTTTCATGTGTGCTGAGAACTGCCCCCCTCACACCCCACCCCCCAGAAACACCGGAATAACTGGTATTTAAATGGTTCTAATCTATATCTTTCCAAGAGATGACTCGTGACTTCACTGTCAGCACACTGAATGCTGCCAGCACTCCTCACCTGGTACGTTTCAGTCACCACTGTGAGGGACTGGATTGGCCCACACCTTCCAAATTCTTTTTTCACAGACTTCAGGCAAAAGTTTTCCTCAAAAGGACCTGCGTAAATTGTCAGCATGTCAGTCAGCTTGTTTCTCACCTGTAAGAACATGGATTAGAGAAGGAACTTCACAAAGCAAGGAAACTAACTACTAGGTGCCACCAGATACATCATGGGTCTTCCCAAGCTCAGCAGTGAAGACTGTTCTCACTCAAAAAAAATGACTACCTTTTCGCAAAATCCAGCAAGACGATGAGATGCAACATACTCTGGATCCAAACCGAACTGAATTATACTGAATGTGGAGAGGGGAACGTCTTCCAAGGCTCTCTGAAGAATCTGGAAGGAAAAAGAGTATAAACTTCAAAGAAAAATTGTAAACTTCAAAGAAAAATTGCTTCAAAAAAAAATTGTATTGCAGCAAACCAGAAACAGAGCTCCTGAACTTAATTCCCAGCTCTAATTCTCATCATTGTCTAAGAAAGACCTCCAGCAGAAATTATTCTCTAGTGAGTCATGAGATGGTGACAGAGGATCAAAGCTTATTTTTGAATGTTAAGATGGATTCGGCTAACCTGGTGTTAACACCGTTGCTGAAAGTACTGTCAGTCAGGTTTTTAAAACATGACCCACCTACCGCCTCAGGACAAGAAGAACTTTTAACAGCTTGGATGCTTGCTCAGCCCAACCCACTCTGTGTCCATTCACCTGTTTGTTGGAAGTTCTGAGGTCACTCCGACAAAGGCCAGAAGAGTCCAGTTCCTGTCTGCCCAAAAGGAGGGGCTTCTGGCCCATCCCCTGCAAGCAGGCCAGAAAACTAACAGAGAGAGAAAAAAAAATATCTGCAAATTACAGCAGTTGTCAATGTGGTGAGTTAAAAGCTTTCAAGAAGTGCCCGTCATTGAAAAACGATACAGTTCGTTAAAGGTATTTTAAAGAATGTTTTCATCCTCAGAAGCAGCTCTAAAAATGCTTCATGAAATTTAAAGATGTACCTTCTGAAAATGTTTAAGTGCTACTCTACAATTCAGTGTCTCCCTCTGAAGATACTGGAAGCCTTCCAAAAACATGACAAGTCTTTGATTTCACTCAGGATTCAATCAAAGGAAAAATATGCATTCTGAGAATCGTTACCATGGTTTGGATAAGTGTGGAGGATCATTCAGCTGCTTCTGGACCCCACACTGCTGTGGCTGCATCACAGATTTGTTTGGTGAGACTTCAGTCTGCCTTTCAGCTGCCAGCAGCGTTTCCAAGTTTAGTTCTGCTACCTTGTGGAAAGAAGATGAGCAGTTGGCTTTCATCTCTGTTAACTGTAACTAACCACCAACCATGTGCTTGCTCCTTGAGTCACCTGGCCACATTCCACAGCAGTGGAAAACACAGGCATTCATTTTTTGCCTTATTATTTTCTGTTGTCATTTTCAAGTAAGCAGTATTTGAGCACCATCCAGCGAGCACATCCAAAAAGCATTCTCAGAAACCAGCAACACAAGAAAAAGATTTAAGACCAATAAAACCATCTTGAATCACTGCCAAAACATAGAAGGTCCCTCTCTTCACCGAGAAAAAGACAGGCTCTCACACAGGCTGCATGTGTCAGAACCTTTCTTCCCAATGCTCCTGTAAGAGGTCAGCAGCAATGCTGACTCATGGCAGTGTCTTGAGTACTGAGACACTGGTGATGTTCCAAGTTACTGAGATACCAAGATACAGGCTGGAAGTAAGCTATCACAACCAAGGCTTATATCACAGCATCATTTCCTCAGTAAAAGAATGGGCAAGAGTGTTTATTCATCACAAGCACAACAACTTGCACATTCTGCCATTCAGGACATGAGACATAGATACCTTTGCTGGTCCCTTCTTAATAAAGAATTGAGCCAATTCCAATGCAGCTCTAGCATCTTCTGCAGGATCATGACCAAGCCTCTGTTCGCACTGGATCTCCTTCCTAGGGCACCAAAATTAGGCAGGTTACCTACTTTTCCATACTAACTAACATCTTGTTTTTTCAAAAGGGGATCCTTTTCAGCAAAATAGCTTTCCTCCCTAAAAACAATTCCAGTTCTGTGCAGCAGCATTTTTGCTAAATATTTCCCAAAGTTACTGCAAGAAACCTTTTTGCCATGTTGAGCAAAACACTGTTCACAGGGTTTGAAAGAAGCAGTGCAGCATAATAATTCTATGATCATTCTTCATTTTCTCCCTTGATCAATGACTGAACTCACAATTTGCACACAGGCGGAGAGGAAACCTCCAGCTCTGGAAAGTTTGGAGCTGAGTTGTGAGCACTGCACTGCTAAGACATGCTATGATAGCTGGCACAGGAAGGGATATGATTAAGTCAGTACATCATACTTACCTAAATTAGCATTTCTTTCTTGATAGTTGCAACAAATCTCATTTGTGTGAGCTAGAGTGCATCTGCTGCTCTACAATTTCCTACACTGTACAGCTGCAATAAGGCTGGTTTTGTGGTTCACATTGGTTGTGCCAAGCATCTTTGCTCAAAACCAGGCCAATTTGTTGTGCTGCTTAATGTTTCAAGGAAACAGTAAATTCTTCATTACTGTATTCATTTGCTTGTTTCTTTGAGTTTTAGTGGAAAAGCAGGACCCTATGACACACAACAGTTCTAATACTTCCCATGACAACCCTGTCATAATCTTACCCCAAAACAGCTTTGGCTAGAAATTTTAGCTTAAATCTTCGGCCTTCATTTCTGGCAAAAAGCAACGAAGTGTCAATAACACTGGGATGGATCATCTAGAAGAAAGGAAAAATCACCAATTTAATTTAAGAATAGCAGTCAGAGTATTGGGCAATAACTCCACTGTTATCTGTGCCTTTCCATTTCAGTTGCCAGTTTCTTGCTGATAAATAATTGGTCTGTAATGACAAAACACATGGTAATAATGAAACAGGCCCAAATCTCTTTTCTAACACTCTGCTGGGAAGATCAAAATTGGATTAGAAAGATTAATTATGACTCGGAATTTTACGTTGGTTTAATTAATAATAATATATATAAAATTATAATTATATTAATAGACTTTGGTTCTTCCCATGACAGAGATGTCAGAAGCACGCAAATGCCGAAGACAGTACTGCTGCTTTTGCACACATATCCCTGTCTAATTAGATTCCTACCTTCCTTTTGGGTTCAGAAGAGCAGATTGCAAATTTTATATATGTAAGAGGAGTCTCTCTCTTTCAAGTCCTTACAAACATAAGGCTATGCATTATGAAAAGCAATTAACAAGTGTCCACTAATAAAAAGAACTCTTTGGACCTTTTACGTGTGAAATGAGTATCACAGATTTGGAATAAACACTCACTTGCAAAGCCCGAAGATCAGCATTTAGAGAATGACCCACCAATACTGCATCATGGGGAAGTATCTTTTTCAGTCTGCTTTGTATGTCTGGCAATCTTGTTTTCACTGGAAGAAGCATTTTCCTTGTGACTCCTGAGTATCTTCAGAACAGAAATGAGATGAGGTGGAACCAATGCAACAGCATTTACTGGAGAACATTACAAGCAGGACATGCAAAACATGAATCCAGCATAACTTATGACAGAATGCTATTTACTGCTTTCTCTGCAGGCATATTCCAAGAGGAACCCACAAGAGGATGCACTGTACAGATATTAAGCTGCTGTGCCACCACATCTGTTTCAAATGTTTGTCCTCTCTCAAGCATGACTTATTAAGCAATGCAGTTCTCAGCATCAGATAACATAGGTAACAAAATCCTGCAAGGCTGTTATGGAAGGAGGTGCTTCAAATAACCTGAGGGAACAGGCAGTTCACCTCCTGGGTAAATCCAAGCCAAGACTTGGAGAAGACATGGTTTGAGTTTGGTCTGCTGCTGCTGTAACGAGCCCAGCCCTAGAGCTGCGAGCAAGCTGATGACCCATGCTATACTCTTTCTACAGATATGCGAACTTAGCTATGGAGAAGAGAAAGCTGATTTACAATCCTGTACCTTACTTACCTGTGTCCTTTTTTATATCCAGCCCTGAAAAGTAGCCTGTACTGCGATCATTTACTTATTGAAGAACTCTTCCTACACCACTGCAGAATGACAATGCCAAGCAGACGCTATGTAGCAGCATATACACAACGCTGGTTATTCTAACCATGTACACAAACTGTATTCTTAACACCAAGTGAAATGCAAGACACAACTGAGAGAGCATGCACACCAAAGTGTTCTGACAGGTTCTGTGTAGAAGGCTTGATCTGAAAGGACTGCAGGTCTTAAAAGATGATGAGATAAGAAACTTTAATGGAAGTCACCTGGTGCAGTAGTTCACTATCACACTTTCTGGTTTGACTAGCTCATTCAGAAGGCACTGCCCCTCTGCATCCACCAAAGAGACACGAGTGACTTCATTCCCTCTTGCAGTCAGGCACTGTTAGGACAAAGCAGAGGCAACAACTTGATCAGCTCGATGCTGCCATTCGGATTCCTTAGCTTTGGCTACAGGCAGCATCACTACAAGTCACTTTACTCGGAAATCTACCACTTGCAGCTTTCATACCATACCGTTATTCATTTCAAGTGGTAAATGCCTGCCCTAAACACACCAAACACACAGCCAAGCTTAACCCAGAGAAAACCTCTACAGGGAAGTGCTGAATTCATAGAATCAGTTTGTACTCAGCAGTGCAGAGCTGCCACTAACAGTGTCTTCACCTAAGAAGATAATGTAATTTAAAAGCAGACCCCAGACCGCATCATTAGTCACACAAAGATGCTGCCGCAGAACTGTGATGGCTACAGAAAAGATGTGGCACAGAGACATCTTTGCACTCCCAAACCCTGGGGAGGGCCAAGGGAAGGAACTGTAAACAAAAACCACAGGAGTGACTACAGCATTGGCAATAAGCCTAGCAGATCCAGATGCTACCATAAGAGCCAGCACAGATCTGAGTTCTCTACTGCACTGCTCAGGACAAAGATAACTTTGCTGATGTCTCCAGAACCACTGAGCCCTTCCCATGGCTGCATTAGCACTGGTACCATCAAAGAATGGACTGGAAGCAGATACGTCAGAAGTGGTTTAATAAATGCACAGGGTGCTTGCTTTGTTTCGAAACAGCCAGTAAGAGCTTGGCTGCTTGACTATGCTTTGTAAGATCACACATTTACTGTTACCATTTCACAATCCAGACCGAAGAGGGGGCTGCTGTCTGTCCTCTGAAGATCACACTCTGTGTACATATAACCCTTACATCCAGGGGAATCTAAAATGAAAAGATACATCTTAGTAAGACACAGACCTCTTTCTTCTAATAACTATCATGCAACTTATATCACCAAACATCTCATTCATTTTCAAAATTAAAAAAAAAAATCATACCAACCAAAACCTCAGAAAACCAACCTCTCGTGGGATAATCATTCTTTTTCAGCTCTTCTGAAGTTAGAGTATAGCTCGTGAGGCCTTGTTTTTTGTTGCCGTATTTCCGGATGATGGGATCACATTGCAAGCCTGAGCTTTTAGGAATACAATCAACGCCAGTGGAAATCAAGCCTGGAATGCACAGAGTCGACTGTCAGGATCAGATAGCACTCCTTACTTGCAGTCTGCACAAATAGGCACATTCAAAGGCTACGCCATTTCAAAAGAAAATGCATGGAACAAACTGTACGTATATCAGGATACCTAATATATGATGGCACACAAGTTTATCAGGACACTTAAATCCACTCCCAGCATAGTTACTGACACTGCTAGCAGCTCGTGAGCCAACTGTACTACAAATCTATCTCACATTCCTCCAGAGAGGATACCTTCCTCTGAAGCATGACAATACAGTCATTTGTTATCTCATGTAAGCCATAAAAAGCAGCTCTTTTGTTTCTACTTTCTCTAGGAATTTCTTTCCCCAAAGTACTTATCACAGAAAATGTGCTTTAAGTGTGGCTCTAGCAGCAAGCACTGAACTGACATCACAATCCACAACTGTATAAACTTTAACTATTTTGTAGGTGATCCTCTGCAGATTGCACTTAAAGAAAACTGTACCTGACGTCTCAGCTCTGTGACAGTGCATCAGGCTTACAGACAAGTGCTACAGGACTCTCATTACAGGGAAAGTAACAGTTGCTCATTCTCCCACTCGGGACTTCAATTCAAGATTCTTTGTGTTACACTTCTAACAATTTCAGTGAAATTCTCATGGTAGTCCTGCAGATTTTGTACATGCCTGTTGGATTACAATTACCTCTATGAAGAGTGTAAAAATAGGGTATCGGTTGTCAACACACCTGTTCTTTACCTTCATTTGCAGTTCAGTATAACTAAAAAACTACAGATATATTTTACAATAAAATAATTGCAAAAGGGGTGAAGAAGCATCAGAATTTTGTATTAAACTTGTCAAAAGAAAATCTGCTTTTTGCATTTACTTGTTATGATAAGCCCAAGAGAGTTCCTGAAGTAGGCAGTGTAACTAACCTCTTGTCATAAGCCATTACACTTTTTCTTTTGTAAACAAGGTTACTTTAGCAGCATGCTAGGATTGCACAGGGTGCAAAGACATTAAATACTCCTGAAAATGAATCGCTGCAACCGAAAGAGAGAACGCAAAGCCAAGCGAGGTACCTTGTGCAGTGCCTTGAGGATTCAGGCTCATTTCTTTGCCATACAGACTGGCTAGGAAGTTAGCTGAAAGGGGTGGTAATGTGAATCTCTGAAAAGAAACACAGCAGAAATGTCAAGCATATAAGATGCCTCTTTATCGCCAGTCCACTCCAATTTAGAGAAGGAAGGATAGAAAAAGAGTATATTTGGTGTTTTCTGAGGAAAATTTAAAAACATCTGTTCTAATGACACACAATATAGAATTGTATGTTACAAGGAGAAAGCTTTGCCTTCATTGATGTGATTAAGAACACAAATCCCAGTCCTACACTGGTAAGGACCTAAAGCAGTTCCATACTTTCCATGATTTTGCATTTGCTGCAGTTTGGGAAACTATGCTAGAAGTGTGAATCAAAGCACTCCTTCCTTCCCTTGCTCCTTTCTTTCCTTCCTTCCCTCCCTCTTTCCTAGACTTGCTTGCAGCTCAAAAAATTAAAATGACTCTTAATAATCTTGAAATAAATGGGAGAAACTTGACATAGAGCACACACAGATTTTTCAATCAGGGAAGGGATATTAAGATTCTCCTCACTCACACCCAAGAGAATATTTCAGATATTCAACAGAGGTATTTTTAATCTCCCAGGCAGCCTGAAAGAGTCAGAAGCATTGGGGACTGAAACACCACAGTACAGACATTTCACCTGGTAAGGCTGCAGAGATCAAAGCCTTGAAAATCTGTTTCTCAGACTGCAGCCCTGGCCTCAGCTTGAGCTGTCAGAGCCAGAGCTTACAGAGATGCTCTCATTTGCTTGGTGAGCAATCAAAGGTGGCCATTTCCTGCTGGAAAGGCCACAGTCTCTTTGTGGCAAGCAGTCACTGGGACATGGCTTCAGCACTAGAAGAATTTTAGTAGACAACAATAGTGCAGTGACTTACATGCCGGAACACTTTTCGGAGGTGTTTGAACTGTAAATAGAATTTGTAGAAATGGAGCTGGCTCATTTCATGCAGAACAATAACCACAACCCCAGCCAGATGGCTTTGGTGATAAATATGGCACCAGCTGCAATAAAACAAATAAATACATGAATAAATAAAACTCAAAGCAATACAATCATCATGCACTCTTAGAAACAAACTTGGAGCCAGACCAACTTTTAAGTCCATCAATGGCAAAGTATCAAGTGACTTTAATGAGAAGAGGCTTGTGTCGCTTGTCTCAGCCAGCCACACATTTCTGGACACAACACAAGAGACAGAGAAAGAATGAGCTGTAACTGAACTCCACTCCTGGCTCAGGTATAGGTTCAGGTCTTACCATACCTCATTTATATGCACCAGAATATAAACACCAGTACCTCCCGCTGTAATGATGCAATCTGCTCAATCAAACTAAGATTACTTCATCAAAATGAAATATTCATAAAATCATTTTCTATTCAGTACTGAAAACCTGAAGTGTTTTTTGCACTGCAAAGTAGCTTTACTGCAAGACACACTGCATGTCACCATACCTGAGCCAACCAAGGCTATATTACCCTCTCAGTCTTTCAGTGGGAAACAGAAGAGTTACTGAGAAGACGAAAAAGGGCAAAGTGACTAAATCAGCTTTCCCAAAGCACTCCAGAGAAAACACTTCAAGTACACCTGGCACAAAAAAGTATAGTGCTAACATTTTAACACCACATTTCTTGGTGTGTGAAGCTGCTGCTCGACAAATTTTGTTTCTCTGATTGCAATAACATAAGTACAGAATGTTAGAATTTGTCAGAATTCTGGAATTCTGGTCTGCAACTGAGCCTAACAAGAACCATATCTATGTAATGCAGGCTGTCAGTGCAGCCTTGCAAGAGTTCCAGAGCACACACTGCCTGTGTGCCTTCAGAGGCTCGCACAGCACAGGGAGCACAGCACAGGGCTGCCTGCTGAGCACGGAGGTGCTGTACCTGGGCTGGGCTGCATTGTGGCGTTTCCCCAGGGCCGCGTACTGTAGCAGCTCGTACAGCTGCTCCGGGCTGATCTCACAGTCCTCACCAAGCAATGCTGCAGACAAGCGAGATGACTTCTCCTGTAAGAAGGAAAACGCCATAAATAAAGGTTTCATGTGACCACACACATTTGTGGAACAGGAGGTAAATTATACAGTGAAAGACTGTAGTGTTTGGTCACAAGCAACAGCATATAAAATAACTCTTCCATTCATTAAAGTTCCTTTTGAGCCAACATTTCAACATCAGAGTTACCATCAGCATCTCAGTAACCCAGGTACTTCAAAGATGTCCTGCAAAGGCCACCACACGCAGACATCTGCATTTACATGAGCTGCATGCAGCCGTCTCACATGGGCTCTGCCAGAACACATCTGCTTTGTGTAACTGCGTCATCTGTTGGAGCATTTACTGACCATGCTGCTAAAAGTGTTTCACAGCATCCAAAGGAGCTGCAGAAAGAGACGGTCAGAGACAGGCCAGAAGCACACAAATTAGCACAGCAGTTCTTTAAGCCATGATCCCAAATTCACCAGCTCTCCGAAGCTGAATGGCAAGCATATACACTTCTCTGGAGAACTCCAGTGACTGCCTGGCTGTGGAACTGACTTGACCAGTAAAAATCTTCCCAGATAGTATTTTACTACATAACAAGAGGGCAGATCGCGCCTGACCCATCTGGTGGCCTTCCGCAATGCACTAACAGCACTGGTGCACAAAGGAAGAACCGATGATTGCCTTCAACGCAGTCCTGCACCACATCCTTGTCTCCGTGCTGGACAGAGCACCCAGAGGTGCTGGACCTGGGCAGGCTCGAGAAGTGGGCACACGAGAAGCTGCTGAGGCTGAGCAAGGCCCAGTGCGGGGTGCTGTACCTGGGTCGGGGCAACGCCAGGTGTGTGCGGGCTGGGAGAAGAACTGGCAGAGAGCAGCCCTGCGGAGAGGGACGTGGGCGTCCTGGGGGACGAAGAGCTGGACGTGAGGCAGCAGTGTGGGCTCGCAGCCCCAAAGGCCGCCGCATCCTGGGCTGCATCGGCAGGGAGGGGATTGTCCCCCTCTGCTCTGCCCTCGGAGCCCCCAGCTGCGGTGCTGCGTCCAGGCCTGGGGCCCAGCACAGGAAGGGTGGGAGCTGCTGGAGCGGGCCGGGGGGCAACGAAGATGCTCGGAGGTTGGAGCACCTCTGCTATGGAGACGGGCTGAGGAGCCGGGGGTGTGCAGCATGGACAGGAGAAGGCTGCAGGGAGACCTTGCGGCCTTCCAGGACTTCAAGGGAGCTCACGAACAGGAGGCAGCCCGACGTTTTACACCAGCAGACAGCGAGAGGACAAGGAGAAAAGACTCTCAGCTAAAAGAGGCGGGCGTAGGTGAGATGCGGGGGAAATGCTTCCCTCAGAGGGCGGGGAGGCGCTGGCACCGCTGCCCGGAGCTGTGGGTGCCCAGCGCTGGGGGCTCAGAGCCGCGGCCGGAGCTGGGGGCGGCCGGAAGGCGGCAGGGTGAGCCGGGGGCGACGAGGGCCCCTTCTGACCCGCCACGCGGCGCTGTCCGATGCCGGCACAGCGCACGCGGAGCCCCGCCCGTCCCGTGGCCGCCGACGCCAGGAGCCGCGCCGTGCCGCGCGCCGCCGCAGCTCACCTTCGCCGCCCGGCTCCTTTTGCCGCCCGGCCGCAGCCCCTCCGCGTCGCGTCCCGCGGCCCGCTTACGGCCGTTCACGCGGTCGCGCCGCCCCGCCATGGCCGCCGAGGAGCCCGAGCGGGCGGAGCCGAGCCGACGGCGCCTGCGCGGGAAGCGCGCAGCTGCGGGGCGGGGAGCGGGGCGGGACCGCGGGCGGTTTGAAACGGCGGGCATGGCTACAAAGCGGCTGGCCAGGTGCGGGCCGCGTTCCGGTGGGGTGAAGTGGGGGGGGTGGGTGGGTGTGCGGCCCGGCCCTGCCCTGCCCTGCCCCGCCCCGCCCCGCCCCGCCCCGCCCCTTCTCGGCCCGGCGCTGAGGCCGCCCCGCCCCGCAGGTTGCTGGGGATGGCGCGGAGCGGCCGAAGCGGCGGGGCGGCGGAGCGGCGACCTGGATTCGGCTTCCTGCTCGTCGTCGACTTCGAGTCCACCTGCTGGCAGGACGCGCGGCATCGCCGCCCTGAGATCAGTGAGTGCTGCGCCGCGAGCGCCCGGCTGCGTGCGGGGCGTTGGGTGTGTGCCCGCTCGTGCCGTGCGGTGTCTGCCTGTGTTTGCGGGCTGCCCGCACACCGCACCTAACGCCTAACGCGGCGTTTGCCCCGCCGCCCCCTGCCAGTCGAGTTCCCGGCCGTGCTGCTGAACGCCGCCACGGGGCGGGTCGAGGCCGAGTTCCACAGCTTCGTGCAGCCGCAGGAGCAGCCCGTGCTCTCCGAGTTCTGCACGGCGCTGACCGGCGTCACGCAGGTACCCCGCTGCGACCTTGCGCCGCTCGGCGCTCCTTTGAAGGGCCGAAGGCGGCCAAACCTCCCGCGGATTGCAGCGTGCGCTGACGCGGGTATTTCTCCATCTGCTGCCCGAAGAAACAAGTCGACGAAGGAGTCCCTCTGCACGTCTGCTTGTCGCGATTCTTGAAGTGGCTTCAGGAGATACAGAAGGAGAAGAAATTTCTGTTCATCTCAGAAATCCCGAGTAATGCCGTTCCAGAGACAAAGCTGTGTGCTTTTGTTACCTGGACAGGTAGGCAACGTTCCCTTTTGCTTATTGCACAAAACAGCACGCATTAAGGAGCACTTGGTGGGGCTGTTATCTGTGCCCACTGTGGGACCGCCCTGCACTGACGGCCGTCGGGCAGCAGTGCTCACTGCCCCATCGCAGGGCTGCTGCTCATTTGTAGGTGGCTGTGCACCTTCTTACCCAGCTGTTGGTAACCTCTGGCTCATTCAGGTGAGAATAACGCCCAGTTGGCAGGGGTTAGGATTAAAGGAATGTTAATTCTTTGCTTGCTCATGTCTTTCCTGTGGAGACTGGGACCTGGGCGTGTGCTTGCACTACGAATGTAAGAGGAAACAGTTACGGAAACCTGACATCTTCAATTCCTGGATTGATCTCAAAGCAACTTACAGGGTGAGAAAAAGCAGTAAGCTGGAACATGGATCTGCGTTATAACCTCAGAAGCTAACTGTATTGCACCTACCAGGCAGCACCGTGTTCCAGTGATTAGTCACCAACTGTTTTCATTTCATGTTATTGCACAAATAAGTAAACTGCATGCCCTACGACTGTGAATTTTAATAGCAATCATAATGCTGGGAAAGCCACATGTTGTTAGACAAATTACTGATAATCGTTGGAGAACTTCTGAGCCATTCTTCTCCTTCTGGCATCTTTTGCTCTGCTTGCTGCCTGGACTCCCCTGTTTTTCCTACACTGCTCTTACTGCCTTATATTGCTACCTAGAAAACAGTGGTTCCTGTCTGCTCAGCAGTTACTCAGGACCTAATGTGGGAACTGTATTCTGACCAGAACAGTACTAGTACTGATCAGTGCAGTGCTGGTAACACTGAAAGTGGATGTCTACTGAGGAAAGGAAAGATTGTTTTTATGGTGGTGGGTTTCTTTCTTGGTTGGTTTCCCATAGTCTACACACAAACAGGAGTCCTGTGCAGCCAAGGGAACATTCAAAGGAGCGATCCAGGATCCTGTCCCCAGTGCTGGAGCTCAGGCTAGATCTCTAGATCTCTGGAGTCAAACAATGTGATCAAGGGGAGAACCAGGGAGTCTGTACAATCAAGGAAAAATAATATAATTGAAAAGTACAATCAGAAATAGATATATAGTCAAGGTGTGGAAATAAACCAACAAAAGAGTTGGGCACAAGGGGAACAAAGAGAAAATAGGTGGAACGCTTACCCATGCAGAGGGCTCGCTGCACAGGGCTGCAAAGAAGTGGATCTCTCAGAAGAGATCCTTCCTCCCTGGCAGTCAGCACTTAAATGGGTCTGGAGAGGTGGAGCCTGGCTCCACCCCTTCCTGCAGCACAGGTGAACTGCTTTCACCTGTGCTCCCAGGGCTGACATACTGCTTGCCTCAGATAGCTAATCAAAGGTTCAGGCTGTGATTCAGCAGCTCCCATACAGAGTCGTACCTTTTCTTGTTCAATATACTTGCATATGCACATTGCAAAGGCATAAGTGTTAATATATACAACAGTTTAAGCATCTCAAGATATATTACAATTGTATTCTTCAAGGCTGTTCTTTCTGGTAAGGCCTTTATTGATGTAAGGCATGAAGTGCAAATGGATGATTGCTGAACGAAGGTAGAGTGGATTAGTTTAAGACTGGAAGAGGAAAGAATCATTGTTCTTTCCATTCTGATGTGCTATAGGTAATGCACGTGCTTTTTTATGCTCATATATCACAGTAGTAAGATGAAGATATCTGACTTGCACAATGGCAGTGAGATTTATTATTCATTAGGTGATATTTCAGAAATGTTTTTCACTCTGCTGTGAACTGCTGCATCTTAACCAGCTTCATGCTTCTCCATAGGCCTTCTATAATAGAAAACCTAAAGGGCTGAGTGGTGCTTTGCAGGATTTGGGACTGGCTTTTGTAGGACGGGAACATTCTGGTAAGTGTGATATGGTGAACCTTGCTCTCTATATGAATATATATAATATTATTTCCAGATATACAATGTTCTGTGTGTCTGTGTGTGTCTGTGTGTGTCTGTCAGTAGTAGTAGATTAAAAGGAAGATGTTAATATATAACCATACTTTTGAAGGGTTGGATGATTCTCGGAATACCGCTTGTCTTGCTTGGAGGCTGATTTGTGATGGGTGTGTGCTGAAGATTACTAAATCTTTGGATAAGGTTGGTTACTATTTCATATCTTTCTTCTACTAGTCCTGTAGTCTGAAATCCAGGTAAAGGGCAAATCTTGAGTATGAACTGAACAGAACCACCCTTAGGCTGACATACTTGTTAGTTTTATGCAGTAATTCCTAAAGCTTCTGGGTATTTACTTTCCCAAATCTCTTTTTGTTAATGGACTCCCTAGTCCTGTCCTAGGAAGAAATTAATTTCCGGAACACTGAATATCAACTCTGCTGACAAGGCTCTGCCAGGATGTAGCAGCAGCCTTGAAACATCCGGAGATAGACCTTGCAAAGCAAACTCTCTGGCAGAGAGAAACCACAACGGTACTGCTGGAATTATGGTAAATTCTCATGTACAATCTGCAGAACAGGCCATTTGCAGTGATCGCTCTGCAGACATGCATGTTGTGTCTGGCGGCAGCTCAAGGTCTGATTTCTGTGAGGAAGTGCAAAGTTCTTCCAGAGTATCTGCTGACAGATTTCCTCTTCTTGGACGTGCACAGCAATCTTACAGTAATTTATCACCAGGCATTCAGCAAGGATTGAACAGTGGGCATCTCATGAGCACAGCAAGGTACAGCTCTCCAGTGCGTGGGTCAGAACTAGTACTCATCTCCACTACCATCTCCTCAGTTAATACCTCCAGTGAGGATACAGGCGGTCATTCTGATTGCTCGTCTCTGCTGACTGACTGGGAAGATGTAGCTCGAATACCTAACTCTCAATCTGAACCAAATTCAGACTGCGTTCAATCTAAAGAGGATTCAAGTACAGACTTCTTAACTGTGTCTGAAATAAAAACAGTTCCAAAGCAAATGGCTGCAATCAGTTCAGGCAATCAAAGTTTGGGGAAAACGCCGGTACCCATAGAACCCCCTAGATCTATCATTTACAAAAGTCCTAATACTACTATCTATAATGTAGGAATGGTACAAAGGCAGACATCACATCTTTCTGCTTTTAAGATCCCATCTGCAAAGGTAAATGCTATTTCATCCCAATCAGTATTAATGAGAAATTATTCTATTCCTTCTGAGGTTCCTAAGAGAAAGCCGAGTAGCCCAACAGCACTCCCACCAGCAAAAAAACAGTCTTTTGCTGTCTATCAAGAGAAAACTGCAAAATCTTCAGATCATGCCTTACCTTTGAGAAATTTGAATTTGTCCAAAGCATCTCATGCTGTTCTGAGCTCCACAGTCAATCCAAATCAGTCTGTAACAGCTGTGCGAAACGAAAAACTAACTCCCCCTCTGTGTAACTGTGGTCGAAGGGCTAAAAGGCTCTATGTGTCAAATGCAGGTCCAAATCATGGCAAGGCTTTTTTCTGTTGTCCTGTTGGCAGGTGTGAAGGCAGTAAGAGAAGTTGTGGATACTTCAAGTGGGAAATTGCATTTCTAAAAGAGAAATCTCGTGATATCACTATGAATGTAGATGCTTTGACCTCTCTTGGAACGTGCCCCAACACTTCAGGAAATTATTCCAACAAATATTTGTTCCTCAGACCATCTATGAGAACTTGAAGCTTTTTAATTTGGTGGTTTGAATCTGAAGCTCAGTTAATTAACTGTAGATAATGAAACTGGGGCAGCCCAATGATGTCAGATACGTGTTCTCAGCAGAGGATGAAAATAATGCTGCTTGGCTAATGTGGATGAAAATTGCAGTTGTTTAAGCATACAGACGTGCCCACGTTAACATGATTGCAGTGAGACAGAACAAATCATTGTGCTGCAGTTAAGGTGTTGTTACACATCTTAAACTCCTACTTCATCATCATGTGTCTTAAATTCTTTGCTACTTGAGTCCTCAAATATTTTAATGATGTAGATTTTGCTTTTATACTATTTTTTCTATATATTCTTGTAGAGATTTTTAACTGTAACTTTTAAATATGTATTTATAACTTATCATGCTGCTCGGAAGCGATTCTTGAAGCAAGTGTTGTAGTAAACTCTTGTGATTTTTCTCATTTCAATAATAATAAAGATAAAATGCTAGTGATGGTTCCTCAAGTTTATTTAACGCATCATCTACTGCCCTCTTGATAAGACAACTTTTGTGTCATTTGTATCTGCCTGCCTGCTTTTGTGCTCTCCATGTGACAGCTGAGTGCTGGGGCTCAGGTAAGACTCATTAAAAATGTCAATTAAGAGACATTATGTGTCTTCACATTGCTGTGTAAATCAGCGTTATCTTATTTTGTTTAAAGAAACAAACAAAGCAAAAAGCCACAGGAACTCAGATGCTATGTTGAAACAGCGCCGCAACCTGAAACCCAAAGCATTCTAATATCTCCCCCACTCCTTCTGGCGTAGTTCATTTCTTCGGATCTTTCCACTAATGGTTTTTGGCAGCTCTCGAACAAACTCCATCTAATGGGAAAGGAAAGAGATTACAACACAATAATTTATTTCAAATGTGACTTCCTCTTGATATTGATGGTGATAGCCTCACAAGTGATGTAATAGTTGGTACATGCTTTCTTATAGTCCTGACAATTACTTAAAGTATTTGGGTAATTGACAACTTACTTTCCGAGGATACTTGTACGGAGCAGTAGCTTTCTTAACGTGGTCTTGTAGCTCTTTCATCATTTTTTCCGGATCATGTGAGACATAGTTGGGCCTTAAAACAACAAAGGCTTTCACTACCTTGAAGACAATAAGGGAACAGAGGGTGAAGTAATGATGAAGCGTCACACAACAGTCAGATTTGAAAGACTGGTTAAACTTTTACATTTACCAAACATACAGAGATAGTCAAAAGGGGAAATACTGGAATGCAGAAGGAAGACTTCAAACTGTGCTTTGGTTATGTTGGATGTGGGGTAATTGTTGTGGTCTGTTTTTCTAGTAGGCATATCTGATAGAGTAGAAGTGCTAATTTGATTTTATTTACTTCAAAAATTTCCATTGGAAGTTGGTCTTCATCAGCTGTGGTATGCATAAAGCTCCTTTTTACCTAAAATGTGCTTAGCTTGTTTACCTCTCCCCTGATGGGGTCTGGACTGCTGACAACTGCTGATTCCACCACTGCAGGATGCTCTATTAGAGCACTTTCTACTTCAAATGGTCCGATGCGGTATCTTTAAAATGGATGTAAAGGTTCATTATTTGTACTCGAAACACATAAACACATCTTATCTGAATCAGCTCTATTATTTGTGCTGGCAGATGTACTGTTAATCAGTGTTGAATTACCCAGCAGAATTAATGACATCATCAGCTCTTCCAACAAACCAGAAGTATCCATCTTCATCCATGAGCCCCCTGTCTCCAGTAACGTAGAAATCCCCACGGACTGTTGCCTTTGTTTTCTCTGGATCATCCTAGGAAATATTAAATTCTGTTTCGCATAAAAGCTACTTGAAAAACAAAATAAATTGCATTCTAGTAGATTCATGTTCAACAGGAATATTCAGTGGGACATTAATAATAACCAATTGTAATAAATGACAACAGATTATTAGTTCACTATTACCAGTCCATAAAGCAAGACACAGTTGACGATTGGACTAGATGGCCTCAGTGGTCTCTTCCAACCTTAATGATTCCACGATAATAGGCTGATAGCATCCATAAAACTGAATATGTTGTAAGAACTGAGAGGACCGTGCGTTTGTTTTTCTGATTCTGGGACTGAACATTTGAACCAAAATGGAAACCAAAAACACTATGCTCAAAACACTAGATGGAGCCCAGTTCTGCAGTGGAGAAACTTGAATAGTGTCCCCCACTTCTCAGATGGGGTTCCTAGCCTTCTGACCAAAGGGTATTTGGGGACTCGGGGAGGAAGTGTTAGAGATTTCCCTTTTTATTAAGGAAATAATCAAAAGAAAGTGGATTCAGCTTGCTAGGCAAGGCACTATGATTGATCAACTAACAATTTGTGAAAGTAGACTAAACAGCTGCATGAAAAGAAATAGAAATTCTTTCCTTCCCAGGGGTTTTCAGACATGTAAACAATATATGTAAATGAAACGAGGCACGGATTCCTTGGCAGAGGCTTAACATGGCATCTGGTTTAGCTGGAGAAGCGTTCTTACAGTATAGCAAGTAAAGAGGAAAAGTGGTCTTGTAGGTTTTACTTTGATGGCAATCTCTCCTTCTTTTCCAGGAGGCAGAATATTACCATTTTCATCTATAATCTAAAAATAAGCAAAACACAGCTTTATTATCTCTGAGCTACATTGAAAAGCATTATGTTCATATTATAGAATCTTGATACTCATTTAAAATACTCTTTTGAAATATCTATTGGAAAGTTATTTGGAGCATTGGAGGTGAGTCTGACCCGGAAATTAAAGGATCAGTTTACTGCAAATCCACTGTACCTCATACTGTTTTTTATCTCAGCAATTCCAAGTACGATGAAAACATGTAATGAAGTTAGTAAGACCCCAAAGAGGTTAAGTAATGAACATCAAAACAGAGGAAGCTGCTAAAAAGCTTAGAAAGGCACTAAAAATCTCAAACAATATTGCAAATATTGCTAGAATTTACTTCATCAGTTCTGTTATCCCCAGGGAAATATGTTCACTCTCTTTGTTTACTCAGTAATTTGACTTCCATCATTGCCTTCCCATCCAATAGTGGGCTGCCATCTGTGTCATCCCACTGAGGCTGGTGCATGAGGAAGGTGTGACTGCTCACTTGCACACTGTGTTTGGGGCAGTAACGTACTTGTCTCACACTTCCATTCCTTGTGGAATGATGTTGCATAGCACACTGCCATGCTAAAGCTCGCAAACCTCTTTGATGGCAACCGATGATCTGAGAGATGGCAGTGCCACAGGAGTGCCATACCTTGACATCATACCCTGGAGATGGCTTTCCCATTGAGCCAGGTTTAATTTCCATTCCTTTAAAATTTCCACAGACCAGCACCTGTAATAAATATTTTTCTCAATGACTGGTATAGTCAGTCTTTAGCTTAGGTTTAGAAGACTCAGCTAACATAGCGAACTTCTGTCGAAATAATGATCCCTTCATTATAATCATACATCCAGTGAAATAAATGACTCTCTGGAAATCTTGGCCAGAGCCGCAAACAATGTGAGCATTCCAAAGATGGAGTTCAAAGCAGAATTTGCAAGGAGGTCATGAAGAATGCATTTCACACGAAGAGCAGGCCTTGGATTTTCTGGGGAGCCATTACATTTGTTCTATGAGTTGAAAAAACTGTTTTCATTGTTGCATATTGGAATTGACTTTCTCCCTAAAAGTCACAGCTGTTGTAATAGTGGTGATGAGTTTGTGTTGCTGGAATGTGGTGAAGTGAGGAGGAGTACGTAAACCTAGTGCAACTGTGTACAATCTTCTTATTGACTTTTTCTTGGCAAACTGAATAGAATTTACTGCTGTATCTGCAAAGTATATGCTTTTCACCTGTAAAGCTCAACGTACAGTTTCTGTCTGCCCGTAGCTTTCATGGATATCCAGCCCCGTCCATGCTTTCCACTCGGCCATTACCTCGGGGTTGATTGGCTCCCCAGCACTCGCACAGTGCCGCAGGCTGTTGAATGTGGAGCTGGGAAAGAGAAAGCAAATGTCTAGTAGTTATGTCTGCTATGTCCCATTTGCTGCAGTATTCCTGCATTGTGGGGGACCCTTCTATACAGATTGCTGTTCCACACACAGACAAACACACAGAATTGTAGGGGTTGGAAGGGACCTCCAGAGATCATCGAGTCCAACCCCCCTGCCAAAGCAGGATCCCTACACCAGGTCGCACAGGTAGGCGTCCAGGCGGGTCTTGAATATCTCCAGAGAAGGAGACTCCACCACCTCCCTGGGCAGCCTGTTCCAGTGCTCCGTCACCCTCACCGTAAAGAAGTTCTTGCGCACATTGGTGCGGAACTTCCTATGCTCCAGCTTCTGGCCATTTCCCCTTGCCCTGTCTCCGCACACTGCTGAAAACAGTCTGACCTCGCCACTTTGCCCCCCACACCTTAGATATTTATAGAGCTGGATCAGGTCCCCTCTCAGTCTTCTCTTCTCAAGGCTAAACAGACCCAGATCACTTAGCCTTTCTTCATAGGGGAGATGCTCCAGGCCCTTCACCATCTCTGTGGCTCTCCGCTGGACTCTTTCCAAGAGATCCCTGTCTTTTTTGTACTGAGGAGCCCAGAACTGGACACAGGACTCCAGATGAGGCCTTACCAGGGCAGAGTAGAGGGGGAGGATCACCTCCCTCGACCTGCTGGCCACGCTCTTTTTAATGCGCACCAGAATGTCATTGGCCTTTTTGGCCACAAGTGCACACTGCTGGCTCATGGCCAACCTGTCGTCCACCAGGACACCCAGGTCCCTCTCCGCAGAGCTCCTCTCCAGCAGGTCATCCCCCAACCTATACCAGTGCATGCAATTATTCCTCCCTAGGTGCAAGACTCTACACTTGCTTTTGTTAAACCTCATCCCGTTTCTTACTGCCCAGCTCTCCAGCCTGTCCAGGTCTCGCTGAATGGCAGCACAGCCTTCGGGCGTGTCAGCCAATTCTCCCAACTTCATAACATCAGCAAACTTGCTGAGGGTGGCCACTATCCCCTCATCAAGGTCATTGATGAAGATGCTGAACAGGACCGGACCCAGCACAACCCCTGGGGAACACCGCTGGTTACAGGTCTCCAACCAGACTCTGCACTGCCAATGACAACCCTCTGTGCGCTGCCAGTCCATTTGAACTGTGCAGAGCTAAACAACAACAAATCTGAAAATAGCAGAAGAAAGAAAAAAAGCTTTCTGTTTTACTTCTGTATTCTTTGGAAAATCTAATAATGCGATGTTTCTAGCCCTAGAGTCCGAACTGGAGCCTGGACCAAGGAGGAATAATGAAGTTCAACCCTGCCAGTGAGAACCCAGTGAGGCCAAGATGTCTTTCATGTGTGTCACTGACCGTACCAACACTTCATGGGGAGTATACTACTGGTGAGACATAGGAGAGGAACAGAGGGAAGGAGAATGTGACGATAAAAGTATTTCTGAGTGTTAAGTATGATACCGTGATTATCTTGTTACTGCCTGAGCTAAGCTGCTTTCCACTGTTATTTACAAAGTCTAAGGTGTTACCTGAAGTATTTATTCTGACTTTATTCACAATAAGTGAGACTTAAGATGTTGAGAAACACACCGTCTGAGTTCCTGTTCTACCTCTGTGAATGTGGAATAAAATCAGAGAGCGGAGCACTTGGCACACTGCTTTGATGGAAGACACTGCTGGGGACACTGCCTTGGCTTACCTGGGCGGCTGGTGCTGCACAAGCATTCGGTAGGCAGTTGGGGCTGAGCAGAAGACAGTTATGGGATATCTTGACAGGCTCTAAGGAGTTCCGAATAGTAAAAACTGATGTCAATATATTGAAGCCTGTGAGGTCTCATCTACATTATAAGAGATGTAATTATATCTGCCTGCATCAGACTTACGAAACACACAAGCAAAATGTTAGTGTCCCAAAAGCAGTTAGCACAGCAGTTACATTCACTTAGGTATTTTTCCTTCAAAACAAAATCCACATCATTTTACAATGGATTCATGACGCTAAAGCTTTGCACTCCAGGAAGGTCTGAAGTCCTCCTAGCGGAGTTGCTTTGTAATTGCAGCTTAAGGAGAAAGTGAAATCTTAAACCTACATTTTTAGATGTCCTACACGACTAAAATTGAAAGAGTTCTCCAACACAGCCTGGTGTTGCTTAACAGCTCCTACCGTCTCAGAAGGGGTGAAGTGGCAGTACTCTTTTACAAAGGGTAAGAAGTTGTGCGTGGAGAATGGAAGACAATACGATGTTGATGGCATTTGTTAAAAGAATTCAGCCTTGCTGCCTCCTCACTCCTTACCACTGAGTTATGTGGTGCAGGCAACCAGCATTCTCACTTGTCTATTAAAATCACTCATTTTAATAACAGATTAGCTCTGCAGATCCCAGCCCAATCTCCTCTGTGTTCCACTTCTAGGACTAACAGCAAACAGCTGCAAGGTTGGCTCCCCCACATACCTCAAAGACAGCAGGTGGGCTGAACTGTGGCATCTTATGTACAAATACACATGCCCCTTGACTCCATGCCGAAAAAATGCTCCATGCTGCCTTGGCCCAACCCGTGTCTGAGGTATTCCAATATATATCTGAAGAGGTCAGGTTCAGCCAGTACCTGATAGCAGAAGGAAGCACAGCCCACAGTCCATGCTTAGCAGAAATAAAGCAAGTAGTAAAACATCATGAGATGTGCCAAGAAAGCGAATCCAGCACTGTTTGTCTTGGCTAAGTAGCATTTAGATAGACCCGAATGACTGAGCAGGACCAGGTCCTGGCAGTGGCAGGGTGCAGCAGGATGGACTGATGCTGCACATTTCTTGGGGAAGTTGTAGTGATGGAGCAGCAGAACCCAACTCAGGACGTGGTGGTGCATGAATACGAGATTGCTTGAACTCACTGTTAGCAACAAGGATGGTTTTGGTTTACTGCATATGGTTTGTTATTCTCCCCCAGTTAGAGTGAAGTGCAATGCCCTATCAATTTTATAAAAAATATTGCTTTATAAATTTAGAGATTCTGAATTATCAGCATTTTGTTCCTCTGGGAACTCTGTTGAACCCAGGTACACACGAACCCAGAAGCCTGTCAGACCCACATTCTCCCATTTTGGATACAGACTTTATAAACTTATGCTGATACTCATTTGGTGGACAATCTGTTAACTGCTAACTTGCTGGACACACAGCAAAAGAGTTATCAAAAGTTAAAGAAAATGTTAAAAAGAAGTTAGTGCTTCTATTTGACTGCTACATTCCATGCACACTAGTACAGCTGGGCTTAAAATGTGCCTCGTTTCCTGGGGAAAACAACCAAACAAACAAATCTTGGTTGGGTCTCACAGAAGGGTTGTTTTTTAGAGCAGTGAAACAAACACTTCTTGTTAAACCCTGCATTTCTCTTCCTTCTGCCACACGAGCAATCTGTCTGACAAAGCAGTGGGCATACCTTCCACTCACTGTGAGGCCAATGCCATAGCTGCAGTGAGAATGTTCTGTCATTTTTGGAGCTCCCGTCGTCCCACTAGTAAAATAGATGGCCATGGGGTGCTGAGACTTTGTGGTTGCGCACCGGTGATCGGATGGAGCATTTCTTTAAAATGAACAAAATGAGGAATGAAATGATTTGTATGACTTACACATTCCCGAAGATGTTCAGAATGCATCAATTAGAAGTGCCAAAAACATTTATATTTTTCCACTGCACAGACCCAGAAGGATGAGAACACACTGGTACCTGCAGCATTTCCCATCCAAAGCAAACAGAAACACTCTCATCTTTGCTGAGACACTGTCACAGTGGTGGTTACTCACTTCAGGAGATCCTTGAAGCTCAACCATCCCTCTCGGTGGCCCTCTGACACCAGCAACTTGAACTTCAGAGACTGGCAGTCAGCCTCTACTGACTCTACAGTTGATGCCACAGAGTCATCGGTAATGATGCCCTTTGCCTTGGATTTCTGGAGGCGATAGAGAATGTCCTTTGCTGTCAGCTGCTGTGTGCCGGGAATCAGGACAGTTCCTAAACAGGAGCAAGTGGAATGGAAAAAATAGCTTATATGTTGCTTAATATTTCTTGTTCTACTAAGACTTCAGCTTACTTCGTGGTTTTGAGTGGGACAATGCTGTACTGAAAGCAGGATTTGGCCCTACGTTTGTAAACATACTGACTTCTTTAGTGGATTGAATTCTGTGTGAGGGTGGGCACAAGTTAGGAAGTACCAGGCTGGACATTAGACACTAAAAGAAATCAAGGACAGAACTTTCCTTGGTCTGAAGACACCTCCCAAGGACTATGCCATCCTTCTGGACTTAATTTCTTTACTTCTATACCCCTCCCTAGTGTTTGTGGGGCATGGGGCACTATGACATTCTGGGTTGAAAATATTGGCAAACTGAGCAGGTAACAGATCCCACAGGGGCCATGTGAAACACCTGGCTAAATGTGGGCCAGCTTCACTGCAAGGTTGCAAGAAGCTGCATTTGGGATGCATCACAAGTGCTGGAGAAAGGAGAATGTCAAAGGAGAGTGGGCTCATAGTGTTTCCTTAACACCTAGGGCACATGCAGAACTACACAGAAATTTTACCAGTTCATCCTCAACAGCATATTTCTAGTTCTGTGTGCATTAAGTAGCAAGGATTGGTTTAAGTCATGATTTCCATCCCCATATGCCATTTGTATGCTCTCACCAACCTGTTCTCATGCAAGCCACGTTCAGCAGCCACCACTCTGGGATCCGTGGCAGAAGCAGAAGAACTCTGTCCCCACACTGCAGACTGCAGGCACCAGAGAGTACATTGGCTGCTTTCCTGGACAGCACTCCCAGTTCCTCAAAGCTCCACTTCACCTCTTCTCCGTCACCATCTACCCACCACAATGCAGGGTTTTTAGGCTTTTTTCCCTCCTATAGAATGACAGGGTACAGTGCAAATGCTTCTTTCGAGGAACATACCACCTTTACCTTAAGTCCGAGGAAACTAAGCATTTGGCAATAATTCAGTGCCGGAGGAATCTGGGGATGAAGCTGAAATTTGCCACTGGCTCCAAATGAGGCTCTCCTTCAGGAAAAGCTGCCTACGAATATCATGTTAGAAATTAAATTTGCATTCCTTTCCTGAGCTCATGCTGTTTACCTCTGCAGAGGCTGTCCAGCCTTCTGTTCCTGGCCACAAACAAAGCTGCCAATGGACACAGGTGCAGCTGAGCTGTGCCTCAGTTTCACAAACTCTCCAAGCTCATTTCCAACTTATTCTTGAATTGGGCCTATTTGTTACTTCTGAAAATTAGATCTGAGGTTCAAAAGCACAGTGTGATCTCTAATAAACAACCCTCATAACTAACAGATGTGTGAAAAGTGAAATGTATGTACACAATGTGCTCTTAAGGAGACCGATGCCTTTAGCAGTGACGTGCGAGTCACTTCCTGAGCAAAGAAAACCTCATGGGGGCAGCAAGAATATGGTATCTTGTTATCTGTTTGGTGGCAAAATAACACTAAGGTTCATCTCCAGGGAGAAGAGTTTAGCTGCGTACTTCAGAGGGCAAAACTCTTCAGGTGTTCATTCCTTTCTTCATTCACAGCCTGCCAAAATCCATTCTGCCTGCAAATGGAGCAAATGCTCACCTTGTGTCAGTCAGGAGATACCTCTGTTCTGTTCCTGCTGCCAGGTGGACACCACTGTATTCAGCCCCTCATCATGAAGAACTTGTGGACTACATCCACAAAGACTAGAATAATATAGTAAGATAGATGATATACCTACACTTCACCTTTTTTTTTCTTTTTTTTTTTTATATTCCCCATCCTTGCTCAGAACTTGTGCCTGTTTGGGCACTCAGAGTGTTTTGGCTTTGTGGACTGATAGGTCTTGATGCAAAGATTTCACGTCTGGAAAAGAATGGGGAGGTTTGGCAATACACCGTGTTACTCATTTTGTGTGGGGACTGAGTGCCTCGCCTTGCACACACAGGCGGGGTGCACGTCACAGCTGGAAGGGGAACTGGCACAAGGCTCAGAATGCTCCACTTGGACTTGTCCTTAAGGCACAAATTTACTCGGGGTCAGTGTCACCAGTGTTACTGATTAAAGGAACAAATCATTTGGGCCCACAAACAGGGCAGTATGTGGCCTGAGGAGTTTACAGGTTTACATGAGATGGTCATGATAGTATAACCAGAGCACAACCGCAGCGGTGTGCTGGATGGATGTGCCTGGCAGCTCTCAGCGCTTCAGCAGCAGAGCAGACAAGTAGCTGTTACCTTTTCTACTTCGGTCCATCTGTCTAGTACATCACTTGCAAAGTTGAAGTACTCTGGCACCTCTGGTCTGTACTGCTGTTTCATGAGTTCGTAACTAAATGGGGTTTGAGCTGGGGAGCTCTGGCTGCAAAGATGGCGAGATCTTCTCAGGGAAGCATGCAGGGACACGACGCTCAGGGCCTTCAGTAGACACCGCATGGCAGCAGCAGCTCAAGCAGCCTCCAAGAAATGCTGCAGATACAAACCTGGTGTTAGCCATGTAGTTTCAAAACAGCATTTACTAAAAGCAGTGGAATGAGCTGGAATAACAATAACTGGTACCCGGAATACCGGGTGAGGACAGCTCTGGTTCTGCCGCTGTGGGTCCCTGCCCTCCACAGACCATCACACAGCTGAGCTCCCCACTGTGCACCCAACTTGCGGCACTCAGGCTGGCCGCAGGGCACTGTGCCTATGAGTCACAGCCTTTCCCTTCCCACAGCTCCCACTCACCTGCTAGACTGCACTGCTGTTACATAGCAAGGACACTGAGAGCACCTGAACTGTGGCTGCCGGGAATGAAGGGACTGCTACTGACTAAGAACACTTAAGTAGCAGCGTGGACTAAGATGGTGCATAGAAAATCAACAGTCCTGCGTGAGTTACTGGCTGATTGCAGTGCTACTTGCTTCAAAGGCATGTGCAGTTTACCCTATCAGCACTGGGGTTATGCTGCTTGCCGAGAGTAAAATCATGTAGGAAAGCCCTGAAAATGTTTTAGTACTGCTGTTTTAAACACTGCTTAGTTGTGCAGTCAGCCAAATCCACTTCTGTCTGAGACGGGGAAAGTTTAAAAAGCCCTGAGATAAGGGATTCAAAACGCAGAGCTGTGTTTCTCTACAGTTGGCTTAGCAGGAGGGCAGAAAACATAACAATCATTATTTTCATGCATTGCTGACATTTATTTACAAAATAATACAAACACTGATAGCTCCTTGCTAAATTAATAATCATCCAGCTGTAAACCCACATGATTTCAGTGATTCAGTGAAGCAAAGGGACAATTTTTGATCTGTAACATTCAATCTGTTTATGAAAGACAAAGGAGAGAAACCCAATGAGATGAAAGGTGTGGAGAAGCAAGGAGAACAGGGAATACAGACAGACAAGAGGCACACCAGTCTTGTTCCAGTACCAGAAAGTGTCCTGTCCAGCAGCAGCAAGGCTGTTACCTCACCTCTCAGTCTCTGTCTTCCAACAGCCAATATGTGCCCCAGCTTTGGCTGCTTGCACAAATCTAAGGCTTTGGGTGCACAGCTCTTCTAGCACTGCTGCTGTGCTCAATGACAGCCTGTCATGTCTGTTCCGTGTACTTTGGACTCACACAAGGGGCAGCCAGGTCCCATACGGAGAGAAGAGCTGATAGGTTTCTGCAGAGTTCAGAGTGGAAGCAGAAAGTGAAATGAAGGTGAAAATCTCTCCTGTTTCCTTCCAGTTTCCTGCTCCCACCCCTGCCCCAGAAAAGCACAGCCTTAGGACTTTGCTTGCTGCAGACAACTCCAGCTTGTTACACTCTGTCTGGGGCAGCACAGGGAACAACAGACCATAACCACAGCAGTACAGCTGTGTCTGTTGACTCCTGGGGTGCTACAGCTGGCACAGCATTCTGTAAGCACTCTGCCACATGGCCACGGCATTACTACGCTCTTTTTGCCGTCAGCCCATGATGAAAGGGTCACATTTGCTAGGGAGCTGGGGACACGCTAACCTTAAATTGGGGCACCAAGATTTATTCCTAAGGGTTTGGCTGTCAGAGTTCCTCCCGCTGCATCTCCACCCTCAAGCCGCAGCTCCAGGGCCAGAAGAGAGATTGCTAGCAGCCACCCATATCTTTGAAGCCAAACAGCTCCACATGCTGGTCAGAAAAGGTGACTCCACAGCTTTTCTGCAGGCAGGATCTGCGTTTGCCATGTTACCCCCTGGGGTGCAGCTCACGTCTGTTGGTGACAAGCAGACTCAAAGGAGACGCTAACCAGCTCCCGCAATGGTCATCTCCACTCAAAAAATGCTCCCCCAAATAGTGAACCTGCTCTCCACCTCACAGCAAAGGGAGACCCGCAGTCTGTAGGATGACACTGTAAAGAGCTTGTTGGAACACAGGCAACAAAATCCTCCCAAAGTACCGGGCTGTCACGGAGCTGAACGGACACTGGAAGGCAGCAGAGATCGTGGAACAGAGGACTGAAACCTTCCTCAGCCAGTCCTTGAGATAGGCGCGTATCTGTTAATTTTCTCGTGAAGGAATTGTGGATATGTACTATCTATGAAAATATAAGGAATTCTTCAACACGTCATCTTAAAAGCTCTTATGGTGAAATTATTCCCAGTGCTTCCTGGTGCGGCTAAGAAAGAATACCTGCTTAACAGCAACAAAACTTTGCTGGACTGAAACGGATTGAAACTAAAAGAGGGGAAATTTAGGTGAGATGTTAGAAAAAAATCCTTCCGTCAGAGGGCGGGGAGGCGCTGGCACCGCTGCCCGGAGCTGTGGGCGCCCAGCGCTGGGGCTCAGAGCCACGGCCGGAGCTGGGGGCAGGGTGGGGCTGCGAGGGCCATTCCGACCCCACACGCTGAGATTCTGGGATATGACCGTGGCCAATAATGCCACTATATATGGCAACTGCTGTGGAGTTCAATGAGCCCTGAGGGCTTTCCAGGAACCAAGCGTTATGTAAGACACAGACGGCACCTCCTGCTGCCTTCCTTCTCGCTTTCGCTAAGCCGGTAGCTCCCACAGACCGCCCGGCAACGACGAGCAACTTGTCGTCGTTGCTCCCAACTCTACCCGAGTAGCATCAAACAATTTGCTTAGAAAGTCCTCGCACGCAGCAAGCAGGTTACGGAGGCGCCCGCCGGGCCGCTACCGAGCAAAGCGGGCTCCGCTGATGAGAGCGGCGCCGCGCGCCCAGCGCCAGGAGCCGACGCACGGAGAGGCCGCGCCGCGCGCACACGCAGCGCCGCCGCGTTGGGCGCCGGGGCGGCGCGGGGGGCGGGCCGTGTGACGGCATCGCGGCGCGCGGCGGCGGGGCTCTCCATGGCCGCGCCGGAGGCGGCCGCGCGGAAGCGGCGGCTGAAGGGGCGTTTCGCGGTTCGCGCCAAGCGGCCCCGCGGCGCCGGGCGGCAGCTGGAGGCCGGCATGCGCGGCATCCTCATCACCTGCAACATGAACGAGCGCAAGTGCGTGGGGGAGGCCTACAGCCTGCTGGGCGAGTACGGGGACCTGCTGTACGGCCCCGAGCAGGTGCGTGCGTGCGGCCCGGGCCGGGGCCGGGGCCGGAGCCGTGGGGGGGGGGGGCTGGCGCTGAGCGCGGTCGGGTCGGGCAGCTGGCAGCTCCGCTCGGCGCTCACCGCGCGGGGCGAACCGTGTGCTCGCAGCTCTCGGAGCCCGCGGAGCGGCTGTCGGCGAGCGAGCGGGAGGAGGACGAGGAGGAGGACGACGCGGAGGCGGCGCTGAAGAAGGAGGTCGGTCAGATCCGCGCCCGCACCGAGCGGCAGCTGCGGCGTTTCCAGTCGGTGGAGAGCGGCGCCAACAACGTCGTCTTCATCCGCACCCGCGGCATCGGTGGGTGCGCCGTGCCGCGCCGTGCTCACCCGCCGCGGGGCGCCGGGGCTTCTCGTAGCGGGCCCGGGCAGCCAGGAAGGCCGGCGGCATCCTGGGCCGTGTCTGCAGTAGTGCAGCCGGCGGGACGGGGAGGTGACCGTCCCTCTGCTGTCAGCCCTGGGGACGCCGCGCCTCGAGAGCCGCGTTTGGTGTCGGGCTCCTCACTGGGAGAAAGACAGCGAGGCCCCGGGGTGTGTTCAGAAAAGGGCAGCAGGGTCTGTGAGGGGTCTGGAGCGCGAGTCTCATAGGGAGCTGAGGGAATGCGATGGCTCAATCTCAGGAAGTGGAGTCCCAGGGAACGCCTTCCTGTGCTCAACGCCTCCTGAAAGGAGGTTTTGGGGGGCAGGGGGTCGACCTGTGTGCCCAGCTAACAGCAGTGGGACAAGAGGGAATGTTCAGGTTGAGGATTAGGAACAATTTCTTCTCCAAAGGAGTAGTTGGGCACTGCAATGGGCTGCCCGGTGAGGTGGTTGTGTCACCATCCCTGCAGGCATTCAAGAACAGGGGAGATGTGGCAGTGAGGGACGTGGATGGCGGGTAAATTTTGGTGCCAGGTGGACTGTTGGGTGAGATGATCTTAGAGGTCTCTTCTGCCTGTAACGATTCTAGCATTTCCCACTGTTCCTCCCACTGGGTTTTGCAATTAGCAGAGTTGCTGAAGGCAGAGGAATCGGCCTTGACAGAATGATCCACACCTTCCCAATTTTGGTGCATGGAAAGAATTCTCAGAAAAGGGTTTGAGGCTGAGCGCAGTGCAGCTAAGTGTGCATTTCCCCAGCTTGTACTTATGGGGGGGAACAAGGAAGAAGATGCCTCCAAGTTGATTCTCACAACTAGCTGTTTCCTTGTAGAACCTGAGAACCTGGTGCACCATATATTAAAGGACATTCATACCACTAAAAAGAAGAAAACCAGAGTCATTCTGCGCATGCTGCCCATTTCTGGAACTTGCAAGGCTTTTCTGGAAGATATGAAAAAATACACAGAAGCGTTCTTTGAGCCTTGGTTTAAGGCCCCCAATAAGAGTACTTTCCAGATCGTTTACAAAGCTCGTAATAACAGTCATATGAATAGAGAAGAAGTAATTAAGGAGCTGGCAGGTACGTATAGATCACATACAGAGCTGAACCCAAGTATACAAGCAGCACACAGCTGCATGCATAACATAGGCTAGGCTATTTGGAGAGAAGTGCTGTAAACAAGGAGGCACGTTTGTTGCTTAACACCTGTACACTGAGTTACAAAAATGTCTCTAAGGCTCTGAAAACAGCTTGACATCAATGTTGATGTCTCAAGAGATGACAAAGCAAAACAGCATGCAGTAGTGAATTCAGTTTGGTCTGTCAGTTATATGTGCTTTGAAATGACTACATCAAGTTGTTCTCTCTGAACGCTATACTGAAACGTACACATTGCTATTTCTATTTAATGTGGGACTTGAAAAACAGCTCTGCAACAAGTTGCATACTTTGGTGTCTTATTTCTTGCTAGTTACAATGGGATAACTCTTACTGTAGTCCTCCTGGTAGTATTTCTTAAGAATTCTAGTTTGTTCTGCTGTTTTACACAATTGCAGTAAGTAATGATTGGTCACAAATAGAGGGATGTTATCTTCTCTGACTTGTATCTCCTTCAGGAGAGTATGCTGATGCTTTGAAACTGTTTTCCCAACATTTTCTAAACTATGTTTTGTTTTACAGGAATTGTGGGCAGCCTTAATCCAGAAAACAAAGTTGATCTCAATGATCCACAACATACAGTCGTGGTGGAAATAATAAAGAATGTTTGTTGCTTGAGTGTGGTGAGAGACTATGTTCTATTCAGAAAATACAATCTACAGGAGGTGGTGAAGAGCAACAGAGAAGACGTGCAACAAAACCCATCAGATGTGTCTGAAGAACAGAACTCAACAGCCATAAAACCAGAAACCACGGAAGATAACTCGAAGGAAGTAATACAAGAACAAGAGTGATGGTGCGATGGAAGCTGAACTCCATGGGAATTATATGCAAACAGTGTAGAAAATGTGGTAGAAAGATGGACACAATAGAAATCTATTAAAAATATTGCCTGAGAATTCGGAAAAGATGTTTTAAGGAAAAGTGGGTTTTGTTTTGGAATCTTTTTTTTTAAATCCACATGGAAGAACGGTAATGCTTGCTGCAGGTGGAGCTGATCCTGCTGTGGATTTCCAAGTGCTACACCTCTGGTGACATCTGCTGCCATACTTCAGCAGCTTTGTTCAGTCTTTGGCTAGCACCAAAGTGTGCTTACATGCATGCATCTATAAAGGCTGCCAGCCTGCCGTACGCTGAACCTTCTGTCCTACCTGATGGCTACAGAAATGAGAAGGCAGGGCAGGATGAGCTCTGTCAGGAGGCGTCATCAGAAGTGAGAGACCTGAACAAGACAGTTGCTTGGAGAGGGTTTTTAGGGAAGTGATCTGACAACTTTTGGGGCTGCAGAACTCAAATCTATATTTCTACGTGAACAACAACATGAGCTCAAAATCCTGATTTTTATTTTTTATTTTTTTTTCCTTTGTGTATCTCTGAAATAATATGATAAGTCTTGAAAGGGCATTGGAAGAATTGGTATGATCAAAGTACTTCAATTCTATGAGAGGATTCAGAGTAATAGACAGGACTGCTCTAGAGCAGAGGTACAGTGCAGGCACTGCAGATGATTTCAGGAAAAGTGTTTGTGCATCAGCTGTGTATGCAGCAGTTATCAGCTTGCAGCAACAATTTATGGCAACTTTCCAACAACTTTTTATCAGCAACTTTCCAACAATTTATTGCAAATGGGTATTTTGGGGGTCTTTTCAAAAGCATAATCCATGGGAGCAAAATTATGAGGTCTTTGTTTTTATTTTTTCTTAGATCTCAAAATTTGGATTTAAAAACTGCTTGGAAATGTCTTGTGAGGAGCTCTCTGCTATGCCATATTGGATAAGGGCATATGAGCTTGGCTTTTTGTACAGGTTTAGCCTCACAACATTCATTTTGTTCCATATTGAAAATGAATGTCAGTGGGTTTTCTGTTGTCAGTTTGTTGTGGCAGTTCTTGATATCAGCGTGACTTTAAAACAAACCAAAGAGTGCGGCTACAGCCTGCTTTCTGAGAGGGGCTGGAGCACTCTTCCTGCACAACTGCCTAGCGTCAGTGTTCCATTTGTGGTGCAGATGCTCCTGGTTTGCTCATGGGAAAAGCCTGTCCTGAAGAGCCCTGCTTGTTCCTTCCCTGATTTAACAGGAACGATTTGTTCAGGTCTCTCAATAGTGTTTCCATTTTCCTCTTCTCTCAAAACTGCTACAGACGTGGAAATTTAAGAGGGCTTTTTCTCTTGTCCAGTCTTCCGTACCATTCGGTGAGTTATTAAAGATATGCTTTCTTACCTCCATCAGTGTTTTCTTTTGAAATTTAAAGCTTTCTGCAGATGGATGAAAACTGATTGCTCTCAAAGCAGAGCCTCTGGCTTCCTCGCGGTTACAGATGACGAATGATAGGACACCAGCATTCTGCTGGTTCAGTGGCTTTCCACTGTCGTGCTGCCTTGCCGGGAGCTCCGCCGCCGCCGTTCCCAGCGCCTTCCCCGCCGGGGCGGCACCACCCCGCGCTGGGAAGCCGACGGGAAAGGCGTACGGAGCGCGACGGGCCGAGCGCTGCGGGCGGGACTCGGGCCGTCGGGATCCGCTGCCCGCGGAGCTTCCAGGGGCGGCCGCGCCTCCCGCTCTTGCTCCCCACCCGTTTCTGGCGGCAGCGCCGGCGAAAGCCTTCTGCCGGCTTAAGGGCGGCTCCGGTCTTCTCAAAACCTGAACTGTTCGCGGGGAAGGGGGGCTGCGACGGCAGGACAAAGGGGTCGATCCCCGCGGCTCCGCCGGGCGCCCTCCGCCTCTTTCCCCAGATCCCTGGTGCCGCGCGTCCCCACCCTCGGGCCGGGCTGCCGCCGTAGCCGAGCTGAGGGGTCACGGCGGCCGTCGGTCTTCCTCCACCTCCTCGCCACCGGCTGTCGCTTGGGCTGTGCTGGAGGATGTGGAGCCCAAGCGCGTGTCTCGTCGAACCGCTGCCAAGGAGGAGACAGTGTCAGCAGAGCCGGCCGGGAGCGCGGGGCTGTTTCCCGGAGCCCCGCTGGCAGCGGCCCTGCAGCAGGTCCGGTAAGCAGGACACAGCCTTGCCAGCCCAGGCTGCCCGCCGCCCTCCTCCTTCGGGGGCTGTTGCCAGCCTTGTCTCCCAGTCGCTGCCCTGCCGCTTGGCGCCCGTCCTTCTCCCACCGCATGAGCTCTGCCGACCTCGCGTCCCGGCCGTTCTCCTCGGTGCCGGTCGGTCTCTGACCGTACGTGAAGCGGATGCGAGTCCTGCCTGCCCTCCAGGCTTCTGGCGCAGCCCAGCCCGCCCCGTTTCCTTCGGGAAGGTGGACCCCGAACGGTCCGATTGGTCCCGCAGCCCCAACGCGTCCCGGAACATCTGAGGGCTTGCACCTCTTATTGATCATTGTTATTATGGGTCTGTAGGTCTTCCCCTTCCCTTCCCTTCCCTTCCCTTCCCTTCCCTTCCCTTCCCTTCCCTTCCCTTCCCTTCCCTTCCCTTCCCTTCCCTTCCCTTCCCTTCCCTTCCCTTCCCTTCCCTTCCCCATTTCCTCTCCCTGTGCACTTCCACACATGGTTACCTCTGAATAGCACGGCGCCCCTGCCGGCACCCAGCAACTGCTCTCAAGGTGCTCCTGCGTTGAAGAGAGAGAAGAGGGTTGTAAAGTAGGCCCCTGTCACTCCCATCTGAAGAAGTATGTGGACAGGCTTGACGGCAACTGCTCTGTCCTGTGTGTCTTTACAGATGTGAATGGCGGAGAATGGGATCCAGCTTCCCAGCTGGGTTCCAGGTCGGAAGGTCTGGCGGATCGCATGGGCATGTCATGGCTTTTTACTTTCTTTGCGAGCTGCCAGCTCACAGCTCTAATGTCAGCCGGGCACGTCCGAAGGGATGAGAATCCAGACGTGCCTTTGCGTGCCCTGTCGTTGCATGGTTCCCCGATACCACCTGCCCCTCAGTGATGCCACTATGCAGTTGTAATATGTAGATTGCAGTGTATGATGGAAAAAAGTTCTCGTGGTTCTTTGGTTGCAGAAGTGCCCCCAGGGAGGGCCTTGTCGTGTCCTCGGCACAGGAGATGTAACTTCATGCATTCTGTTCAGGTCCGGGAAGAGGAAAGGATACATCTAGAAGAGGGTATTACGCCACGTGGTCATCCCGTACCCAAAGGCAACCCGTGAAGAAAATAGGGAAGGCTGTGCATGGCGGGACTCAAGGGACTGACCAAGAGACTGTGCAGAAGGAGCCACTGCAGGAAGGCAGCGGTGACACACAGCCAGTGTCTGACGGAAAAACTCAGGCGGGACAAGCAGCTGGTTTGCCAGGTAATTTCAGTCCCGTGGTCATCCGCTGTCACCAACCGGAATCACTGAGTGCCAGCAGGCTCTCCCTGCCTGCTCTCACACAGCAGCCCAGCAGCCAAATCTGAGCGTGATACTGCAGAGCACACGCTCCAGAGGAGCCCGAGGGCGATGAGCCCTGCGTGGAAGGAGCCTGCAGGACTGTTTCTCCACTGGGCTGGCTCCAGCTGTGCCTTGTGCTGACTGCAGGCCCACCTTCAGCCTGGGAATGAGCTGGGGGAGAGCTCAGGACATGCGTGCTGGGGAAAGCGTGAGGGTTTCTGCTCTGCAGTGCTCCCCACGGACAAAGCCCAGACCCAAGGGCAGAGCCCCGGCCCTCAGCCCAGAGGAACAGATGGGCAGTGCCGGTGCAGCCTCTCCCTACCCAACGGGAAGTGGAAGCAATCCTTCTTGTCCTCTGCTGCTTATACACCAGAGACGGAGGTACCCACTGATGAAAAAGGAAATCTCCTGGCTCCGTGAAGCGCACTGTGAGATCATCTGCATTGCAGATGACAGTAACCTGCGGCACTGTCTGGGTTCTTCCAGGGGTGGATGCTGGGAATATCACGAAGGCTGCTGTTGGCAAGGAGCTGCAGAAACGCCACATCGCAGTGATTGCTGTGGTCTCAGCTGTGCTGCCGTCCGTGCTGACGCTGGCCTGTATTCCTCTGCTATGGATGTGGAAAAAATATCTGTGAGTTGACTTTTCCCCAAGACACTGTATCGCTGCATTTGGCTACGAAGCATTTGTGGTGACAGCAACCTGGACAGCCAAATCAGGCATTCCTCATTCTCCCTGTGGACAAGCTATCGATGAGTGTACTCGTCTAACGTTGACATCTATTCCTAGTAAAAGTAAAAGGGGGAATAGGAGAAGTACACCACAAGAAAGATTGTGTAAGGCTTTGCTTGTGCTAAACCTTCGCATCATGGTCATATATATAAAACTCGTGTGGCTCATCATTTTGTGGCTTCTCCAATGCTCAATGGCCTGGCCCTACGTGGGTTCCAGCACGATACGCTCGGCCTCATCTCAAGGCAGCAAATAGCATCTGGCCTTTATAATGACTGGGATTGTGTGCTTCTTATTTATTGGTATTGCTTGGTAACTTATTATATTTTGAACAGCTATAGTAGTAATGGCATAATATAATGAATGATTTTTTCAGTGTTGTCAATATAGTCTCAAGCGTTGGAGTTTTTAGGTGTTACCTAGGTTGTAGATTGAATATGAACAGGATTTAATGTTACCAGTGCTGGCATTTATGGAAATAGCTGTTTTGATGTATTGGTAGCATTGAGACAAAACCTGGAAAGGAATCCCAAGTAAAAGGATAACACTATACTATAGAATGATTAACTCTCTTTCGTCCTTCTAGTCAGGAATTTAAAATATGATCATGCAGCATCTGAGACCAAGTGTACACTAGGAGAATTAACCTTGATAGTTTATTATGTTTTGCAAGCAGGTGTTCCACTTGGGCTCTGTATCCTGCACTGGCCATGCGGATGCGGTGTACAAATGGAAAATAGCCTTCGGACCCTGAGAAGAGTAAAACCAAGAGAGAATCTGTGATGGGTGAGAGAGGAAAAGTGCACCTTGAAGCAGGGGACGCCCTGCTGGCACTGCCTATTGCATTCACCACCACCGTGTTCTCTCTCCCTCCTTTTCTGCAGGTTGTTGTTTCTCGAGGGTCAGTAAGTAATAATGCCCCTAGTGATACTCCAGCACATTTGCCCACTATTATTGATGCTATCTGACATGCAAAAAGCTGTACAACCATTAATTTTCTATTAGCCCAAAGGCATGATCATGAGCACTCTAAAAGCAGCTGTTGTACAAATGTTAGTGATCGCTCAAAATCAGTATATCAGAATATACGAAAGTTGAAGACCTCTTTCTAACCAGTCAGAGATTAACTCAGAACAGGACCTTCGGGGATTTATTTCCAGGTTGCAGAAAATTTGAGTTGCAGACCAAACGTGTATTTGTTCTTTTTAGTAGGATGACAGTATTTCTTGTCATTACGATGTTTGTCTTTCTCACATTTCTAGTATTGTCAATCGAGGCCTTGATTGAGTTATAATGATTGCATTATTAGTATCATTAGTGATATTATTGTATAGTACGGTAGGAGTTTGTGAATAAACATAAATGGGAAAATGTAGGAACATAAGAAAGAACTGTTCAGAGCAGTAGCTGTGGAGCAGGGGGAGCTGCGCGGAGCAGCAGCTGCGGAGCAGGATAAGCGGCATGAGAACCAAGGACACCTGCAGAAGAAGACAGAACATCTCATGGCTCTGATTGGCTAAGCGCCAGCGGGAACGGTTAAAGAGTGTTTTGCAGCAGGAGGGCTTGCGCCTCTTCTTGATGATTATTGTTAGCTGTGATCGTAGTAAAAATTGTATACCATTGCATTATGAAAGGGGTAAATAAGCTGACAGATGGTGCCGTGCTTGTACAAAGAGAAAAAGGGGCAGTTGTTGCAGAATGGCTCAGGGAGCAGGGCCACGGCTCCCTGAAAGAACTGTACAAGCAGGGGCACGGCAGCTCTGACTGAGTACATAGCAATGGAATGATACCAGATGTGGCAAGCGAAGAACTGACCTTGAGCTAAGTAGCAAACAACTTAAGCGCAACTGTCTTTGGGTGGAATCAGAAAGCAAGATGTATGCTTGGGCGGGGGGCGCAATTGTCTATCTACAGGGCTTTACCAATGAGAAAAGGACAAGTGGACAAGTGGACATAAACAAGCCATGTACTATATAAGCGAGCTGTCTGCGCAATAAAGTTGAAGCTTATTCCCTCATATTGAGTCGGCTGGGCTTCCCCGCGCCGGGTAGCGATTGGGTATTGGTGGGTTCTCTCCCCGCAGCACATGACTTGGCAGGTTTGTGGGAGGCTCTGCCTCCCTGTGTTCATATTTCAGCCATCATCCTTTGTACCAGAGAGGATTTATCCGCTTGGCTTGCTGAATGGCAGCGCGTTTCACATGTGTGGGTAAGCTATGCAATAGCGTCCTGGACCCAGGCCACGTTTCTACATCACATCTCGTCCTCGGTGGCCTGAGGTGTCATGGGCACACCGAGCTGGAAAGCATTCCCTCTCGGGGTTGTCGAGGCACTATAAAAGTCTGCCAAGGAAGGTTGTGGATGCTCTGTCCCTGGAAGTGATCAAGGCCAGGCTAGAGGGAGCACTGGGCAGGCTGATTCGGTGTGTGGGATCCCTGCACTGAGCCCCAACCCACAGCCCAGAGGAAGACACAGGGATGTTTTCCTCCGGTGCTTTGGTGTGACCTTCCCTTGTGTACACCAGAGGCGTCCCAGTAAGAAAGTGCTGAGGGGCTGGTTGTTCTTCCCCCATTGCAGACCTCAGCCCTTGAAAACGCTCACGATGTCTCCCATGTGTGTTTGTTTTATGTCTGTTCCATGTCTTGAGCTCCCTTCTGCCTACTGTTCAGGTGCTCGTGTGCAGATGGCTCATGGTGAGCTGTGGTGTCTGTAACAAGACAGGGACAGGAAGAACAGCAGGAATCATGACAGTTTGTATTCCATTAATGACACTGTTGACAGCAGGAAGTACCACTGCAGCCATCCAAGGAAAATACAAAAATGACTATGAAACAAGAGCAACGCATTACAAAGATTGGCTGCCTTTACTCAGCCCGTGTCTGGTGCTTGGCCTTGGATTCCTCTTTAGCCCTGAGTTTGTCTGGATTCTTTTAGTGCAGTAGACAATTCTGGAACACCAATGTCCTCTTTGTGATGGCCTCCTGAAGAGGCTGGGAGGGAGAATACACATTCCCAGGGAGCTCGCGAAGCAGACGTCTATTCTTTGTTTTCCTTCCAAAGAGAGCTTCTCATTTTTTAAGGAACAAGAGATGTCTCAAAGGAAACATGATGCTCCTAGCCTTGCAGGTGAGCTCCATCCTGTTATGGCACAAAAGTTATTTGGAATAATGTAGGTACAAATGACAGTAGGTTTATTATCGCTGGTAGTGATGGGCTGACACTGGTTCTTGACACACTCACATGCTTTTTCACAGCAAGCAGCATAAGCAGTAGCTAGAGATGACTGGATAAAGGCCTTTTTGTTTCAGAAAAACCTCTCTTCCTGTACAATTCCATCCACACAGAAGACCTTACCTAAAAGTATTTGCTGCCAGAGTGCCAAGCCTACAAGCTCTGCTTTTCCATAAGGAGATGGCACCCAGGAGTGACGACCATGGAAATCACACAGCTGTTTTTCAGCCTCAGGTAAAGTTCTGTCTGTGCTGGGCAGCCCAACATACCCCATACCCTCATGATCAGTGTGGCCTGGGCCACAAGATACTGGCTGGTCACCGCCTGCTTCACTGCTCCTTGTCCTTCTGTGTCTGAACATTGCAAAGTAATGCTCAGAAGCTGAACGTGTGTTTTCCTGCTATGGAGCAGGCATAAAGAGAGCTGCATTAGATACTGGCCACAGGAACAGAGTTGTTTTTTTTTCTTCACAGACACATACCATACAGTCTGGTATGAGGCTGTGTTTTGGCTTACCTATTCAGGTCACTGTTGGATAAGGCTTAAGGGTTACCCTTCTGGGTTATGGCTAGGGGTTACCCTTCCAGGTTAGTGTTAAGGGTAACCCTTTTTGGTTAATGTTAAGGGTTAAGGTTTAATCTTTGGGGTTAGGGTTTAGGGTTGAGAGTTACCACATTTGGTTTGGGTTAAGGGTTATGGGTTTTCTATTCTGGTAAGGGTTAAGGGATACTAGTTACACTCTTGGGTGAGGGTTAGGGGTTACCCTTGAGGGTAATTGTTAAGGGCTCAAGTTTCTGCTAGTATTAGGAGTTAGCTAGAATTAAGGGTTACCCTTTTGAGTTAGGGAAAAGAGCAAGCCTTTTTGGTTAGGGTTAAGGGTCACATGCATGGGTTAGCAGTAAGGGCTGCAAATTTTTGTTAAGAATAAGGGTTATTGTTTTGCATTAGAGTTAAGGATTAAGCATTAACAATTAGCGTGAGGTTAAGGGTAATTCTTTTGAGTTAGTGTTAAGAGACAAGGGACACACTTCTGAGTTAGGGTAAAGGGTTAAATTTTGTTGATAGGGCTAAATGTTAAGATTTACCCTTTCAGTTAAGGGTTATGGGTTACCCATTTTGGTTAGGCTTAAGAGTGAAGGGTTAGCCTTCTGGGTTAGGGTTTATGGGTTAAGGGTTATCTTTCTGGAGTAAGGTTAAGGGTTACAATTTAGTGTTAGGGGTTCCAAAGTGCATTGTTACACTTTTGAGTTAGGGTTAATGATTGCCCTTTAGTGTTCAGGGTTACTCTTGTTAGGGCTGAGTGGTACCATTGCAGGGAGTTAGGGTTAAGGATTACCCTTCTGGGTTAGCATTAATGGCTAAGGGTTACTGTTTTGGATTAGGTTTAAGGGTTACAGTTATGGGAATCCCTTTGAGGTTAGGGACCAATGTTAAGGGTTATCCTTTTGGTTTAGGTCAGACATGTCCAGCCTACGGCCCAAGGGCTGCATGCAGCCCAGCACAGCTCA
The DNA here is from genome assembly GCA_035772895.1 of Perdix hodgsoniae. Lineage (NCBI taxonomy): Eukaryota > Metazoa > Chordata > Aves > Galliformes > Phasianidae > Perdix > Perdix hodgsoniae. The sequence continues at coordinate 148,566 of JAPSGF010000173.1, forward strand.
CATTGCGGCCAACCCCCTCCCCGCAATGTAAAGGCTGTGGCCCTTCTATAGAGAGCAGCCCTGGATGTGTGCCCTTCACTCAGCAAAAGCCAAAACATCATCACTATTAATGATGCCTCAACTGAGAGCAGGGCCCAGGGATGTCAGCACTGAGCTGTGCTGATTCAACTTATGACAAATAATTATGTGCATTTTGATACCCTGGCTAAACACAGCTCTGAAGAACAAAGAATGTGTGGCTATGCTTTCTGTTTCAATGAAGGAATTTCAAAAGAGAGTCACAGAATCACAGAACTGCTCAGGTTGGAAAAGACCTTAAAGATTATCAAGTCCAACCACAACCTGACCATACTATCCTAACTCTAACAACCCACCACTAAATCATGTCTCTGAGCACCACATCCAAACAGTTTTTAAACACATTCAGAGATGGTGACTCAAACACCTCCCTGGGAAGCCTGTTCCAGTACTTACCCATCCTTTCTGTAAATTTTTTCCTGATATTCAACCTAAACTTACCCCAGCACAACTTGAGGCCATTTCCCCTTGTCCTGTCACCAGTGAGAAGAGACCAACCCTACTCTTGCTGTTGTCACCTTTCAGGTATTGGAAGAGAGCAGTAAGGTCTCCCCTCAGCCTCCTCTTCCCCAGATTAAACAGCTCCAGTTCCTTCAGTCCCTCTTCATACAGAACATTCTCCAAACCTTTCACAGCCTTGTTGCCCTTCTTTGGACCTGCTCCAGCACCTCCACATCCTTTAAGGTGCCCCAAACTGAACAAAGTACTCCAGGTGAGGCCTCACCAGTGCTGAGTATAGGGGCAAGATGACTTTCCCAGTCCTGCTCACCACACCATTCCTGATACAAAGCAAGATGCCATTGGCCTTCTTGGCCACCTGGGCCACTGCTGGCTCATATTCAACCAACTGTCCATCAGTACACCAAAGTCCGTTTCCATCAGGCAGCTTTCCAGCCACTCCTCTCCAAGCACATAGGGTTGCCTGGGGTTGTTGTGATCAAAATGCAGGACCTGACACTTGGCCCCACTCACTGTGAAACTCACAGTTTGCCTTGGCCCACCCATCCAGTTTGGCCAGGTCCCTCTGTAGTGCCTTTCTCCCCACCCCAGATCAACACTCCCTCCCAACTTGGTGTCATCTGAAAACTAACTGAGGGTGCATTCTTTCTGGCCCCATGGACTTGTATTTGGCTTTTTGTTAGTACAACTGGCAGGATTTCCTGTTTCAGAAGAAGAAGGTAAGTTCTCTCCTCCCGGACATCAGTGTAGCAGGCAGTATGATACTCCCTGACTACAGTCACAAGCACGCCCACACCTTTGCAGAACTCCTGGCATTACAGTCCTTGGCTGCAGGCATGAGCACTCTCAAGCTCTCTGGGTAAAAGAGAGGCCTTTCAGATGCCCTCATATTCCCTATGCCCCTACCTGCTCCTTGTCCCCATGGAGCTCCTCTGCAGCTCTGCTGCAGAACTGCTGGGAGGGAGCTGTGGGAATGCAAGGGGAGATACAGACTTCACAGGAAACGTGCACAGATGGCAGAGATGGCTGTCGTCATGGGAAGCCATGCTTAGAGAGCACAGGCATGCTGGGCTTTGGAAAGAGCTCTCCTTGCAGCCCAAATTCCTCTCTCATAGCAGAGCACCAGCTTCTTCACATTTGTTGATGGCAACTGACATGACACCAGCAGCCTGTCTGAGAGAAACACCAATAGATTTTATTTTCCATTCAGAGGTGTACAGTGGAATTCCTAGGTCACGTGAGTGCCTGGAGCAGGGGGAGCCTACATCCACTCCTTCCTCTCTCCCCAGCTCAGCGGTGATTCCAGGAGCATGTTTGCAGTCTGAGTCTGCGCTGTTTTCCCCCGCCCTCTTCCTTCTCTCCCCTGCGCCAGAGTTCGAACTGGAGCAGGCTGCGTTCTTCAGCTCACGCTTTTTTCCAGGGTGTTGCTGGGAGGGATGAGTTGGTTCCTCTTTCCTTGATATCTTGCTGTGTGGTGCCTATGTCTCAAATAAAGTTTGTATGCCACCTTTGTGTGCTTTAAAGAGGTGGAAAGCTGGACAGCTTCCCAGCCCCCTTGCCGGGAGCTCCACCGCTGCCAACATTGTTCTCAGCATCTTTCCCTCTGAAACAATGGTACCAGCACTGACAGCTAGAGAGGGGAAGAGTGTACACAGTGTTACAAGTCGAGCATAGGGAAGTACCACAGTCTGGGCTCAGGCTGAGCTGTCAGGATCTGCTTCTCACGGAGCTTACCAGTGGTGCTGCCGCTTCTTTGCTTGCTTTTGCCTGTTTCTTTCTGCCATGCTGGCAAAAGCCTCCTGCTGATGTAGGTGCGGCTCCAGCCTTCTCAGCACCTGAGCTGCTCTTGGGGAAAGGAGGCTGCAACAGGAGGAGAAAGTCATCCCTCAGGCTCTGCTGAACCTCCTCTGCCTCTCCCGTCACCCCGCCCCGCACCCCTGTGCTGCCACGTTTCCCCACCGTTTCACCCCACAAAAAGTTTCTGGCCTGGGCCATGGCTGCCCCCGAGCTGCAGGGTCACAGTTGCCCATGTGCCTCAGGCGGTGAAGAGAGCCCGCACACATTTCCTCGGCCTGGGGTACCAGCTTGGAAGCTGTTCCCATTTCATTTGATGGTATTGGGCCCTCAGCCTTTCTCCGCCTACGCCCTGCCTGCTGTTGCTTGGGCTGTGCTGGAGGATGTGGAGCCCAAGCGCGTGTCTTGTCAAACCACTGCCAAGGAGGAGACAGTGTCAGCAAAGCTGGCTGGGAACATGGGGGCTGTTTCCCGGAGCCCCTCTGGCAGCGGCCCTGCAGCAGGTCCCGGCAAGCAGGAGACTCAGCCCTGTTGTCAGTGGTGTTGATCCCTGTCAGTACCGCCAGTACCCCAGTATCTGGGGTGGCTGCTGGTCCTCCCCTGTGCTCCAGCCATCCCATGCTGTCCTTTCTGCCTGTGTTCACAGTACTTCCTTATGGTACATAGGCCACAAGTGCTCCTCTTTGTCCCATGGCGCAGACACTTCCCAGAGTTCCTGCAGGGCCAGAGACACAGTAGCATACAAGATCTGCCTCAGGCCTAGGGGCTTCCTTCAAGTCTGCTTTCCTGCCCCTCGCCTCTGCCGGCCTGTTGGCACTGCTTTGGCCCAGGAAGACCAGGGGCCCAGAAGCCAAGCCAGGATCTGCAACTTGTGGCAAACACAGCAGAGCAGCCTGTGGGGACCCAAGGCCTCTGCTGTCAGAGATCCAGAATGCCGTGCTCCTGTCACGCAGAACCTGGTCAAAAATCAGTGTGCTGTGGCAGGCCAGGAGGCAAGAAGAGGCTGAGAAGGTGTGCAGCCACCTTGTTTCCTGGAAAAAAACTGAAGGAGCTGACAGAAATGCAAACCAGAAGATACACTAAGGGTGCTGCTCCAGATCACTGTGCACACAGACAGAGGCTTTGTACAGTCTCAAACAGTTCCTGCAGCAAGGCAGAGACAGTACCTGCAGCGCTCTCTTAGAGCCTTCCTTTGCAGGGAGTGTTGTGCTGGGCTGGGCTGGAGGACCTGCTTCCCAGCGGCCTGATGTCTTCTTCCTGCAGGAGCTGCCTGGACGCAGTGGCAGCACGCTGCAAACAGACACCAAGAGTCTGCAGGAGCCCAGGGCAGCTCGGTCTCACCCTGCGCTCCCACAGCCAGAAAGATGGGCTCCATTGCAACGTGGAGCGACTCCTGAGCTAATGCAATCCATAGGGATCTACATTCAGCTCCCCCGGTGATTCGGAACCCAGATGGAAAAGGAAGCTGGAGTGTCTGCCTCAGGTAAGCATGCCGGGCGCTTGTCATCCCTTGAGAGAATGGCCTCCCCAGGACACACGTGTGTGTTGGCAGCCTTTCTAAGTCCCACCAGCCCAAAGGGAGGCAGCTCCTACTGGAGCATACGCCTCTCCTCCCACTTTTCTCCCAGGGGCCTCACCTGGCAGAAGGCTTCTTTGCTGTCTCTTTCTGCCATGTGCCTGGCTCCCAGTTTGACAGCATGGAGGGGGGAAAGCGTCTCCCTTCTCTGCAACAGCTTGCCAACAGAGGCCCCTGCACCTAGGAAAGGAGAGAGCTCTTCAGAGCAGCCCCGCAGGCACTGCATTTGAAGCTAGCTCCTGTCACCCAGCACCAGGCGGAGCCCACCACCGTACAGCAGGGACACAGCAGGGACACGTTCCCTCACCTCTGCTGATCCTGTGCTCTCCTGCAGCTCTCCTGCTGGAGGTGGCCTGTGATTTGCTCTTTTTCACAGTCAGATGAAACCTAGAAACAAAGAGTGATGCAGCCTTGAAGATGGGTGACCTCCTGCCCTGTGCAGCTTGTTAGCAGTAACTATCTACGTGTTATGCAGAGCATTTCTGAGAAATCCATTAGGAAGCCCATGGAAGAAAATGAGGCAGAGGGTCTCTGAGCTGTGCTTATGCCACGGTTCTGGCCCGGTTTGGCCTAGTTCTGTGATTAATGGGGCTGAGAGACCCACAGACCCACACCTCTGGAAAGGCAGAAGATAGGAAGGGAAAAAGGCAGGGAGGTGGGCCTAAATACAAAAGAGAGGCAATGAGCTATGGGAGAAAAAAACTAATATGATAGCAATATGCGAGATAATACAATTCAATACAATACAATAGGAATTGAAGCTAAGAAATCAAATAAATGAGAGCATCCAAAAAGCAAAGGCCTTATTGTAATGCTGTAGGCAGGATGGCTGGGAAGCACACACCACAGAGACAAGCAGAAAAAGACAGGGAAGGCAAAAAAGAGAGGCCATCTCATGGCTCCCAGTCAGTCTTATCTTTCGCCCCCACTGGGGCATGGAAGTGGAACAGCAGTCTTCTGGGTGCCGTAGTTCATTCTGTAGTTCCTCTTCTGAGACAGGTACCTGGAACTATTGGCAATCCACGGAACTGGAGCATTAACTCCTTAAATCCCAGTGCACTACATGATTTTATGATGTGGAATACCAATAACAAAAATCATAAAACCATGACAGCCCACAGGAGAGCAGCAGTGTGTGTATCCACAGGGACAAAGGAGCACATCTTGGTTGAGGATGTAGCCCAGGCTCTATCTCATAACATTCCCAAGTCTTTCATTTCAAGAGCCATGACAAGCAGGACTACGACATCTGAATGCAGTGCACACAGACGCATGTGGTCCCACCTCAGTCAGACTGCAGCAAGTGGGCTGCAGGCCAAGAGTGAGTCTGTGCAGCGCTGCCTATTGAACTGGGCACTTGGTCTCTCTACAGCTGCTGAAAAGCAGGAGTACAGCAACTACTTGGCATTGATAGCAGCGTCAGCTGACAAGAGTAAAACAGTTTGGCACAGAAAAACACTTAAGACAAAGTGATTGTGGATACTATTGGTTGCTTCAGATCTGCCTTCCTTAATTTTATTAAATTAAGGCTACAAGGAGATTCTAGGAATTGGATAATGTAGAAAACGTACACATGTTTTGAAAGCTCAGGTCTCCTGCAGCACTGTGTAGCTCCTGATTCGGCAAGAAACAGCACAGCACACAAATCCTCTTTTCCCTTTTCTCTGCTACAGTGTTGGAAATATCCAAATAATTTATCAGGACGGTATCTCTGATAAAGCAGATTTTATTTGCAATTGCAATGGTGGGCCTCCTGCAAGCAGGAGAGCACCCAGAAAACAGCATTACATCTTTTATTCCCTACTGCCCGATGCTTATCCCTTTCTCTCCTACTTCCTCATTGGCTGAATACTGCAGGTTCACAATCTTCTCAATGCTTCCCTAAACATGCAAACACTGGACAAACATAAATCTTCACTGGCTAAGTGTAAATCTCTAATTAATTAATTAACTTCTAATCCTTATTCCACACTTGATCATTGTTTTGTGGACATCTGCTTGTTCTCCCCTCCACAGAGATAAGCTCGGTAGGAGGACAGAGAAGTATCTTGCTGCCTACCTGTCACATCCCAACCTTCTCACAGTGAGACGGTCCGGCCTTGTGTAGAGGCCCTAGCTTCTTTGATATTTGTTAAATCTGTTTTTCTTTTGCTGGGAGTTTCTTATCCTGACAGAACAACCCAACAGGATGTTTTCTACTCCCTAACACTGTACCCACATTGTTTGGAACATTTATCAACTACTGCAGTTTTGCAAGAAAGAATTAATCACATAATTCAGTAATAATTTTTCTAAAACATGCTACTAACATATACAGTATTTTTACATCTGATGTCAACTACTTCTAAGGATAAGTTACAGAATAGAAACACATTATGTTCTACTTCTTCAAATCAATTGCTCCGTTTAATATCTAATGCAGAAACAACATTCCATTCCCACAAGAGCAGGTGTCAGCTTCTTTCTCACATTCACATTCAACACATTTTCTGATTACTTCTGCATTGGGTGTTCAGAATTTCTTCGCGTTTAAGAACTGCGGCATGAGGTTTGGACTCCTTGACAGCACAGAACATGCAAGGGAGGACAAGCTGTAGGCTCTTTCATACAGTGACATGGAAGCCCTCCTCCTCTCCCTGGTGGCAGTCAGCAGCCAGCCTTGCTGCCCAGTCTCAGCCAGGGATGCTGCAGGCCAGGCAGCACTGCTGCTGCCGGCTTCCCTCTGGAGACAGAAGGGCTCAAACCAGAGAGATCCCAGCACCTTCAGTATCACAAATACTAGACAAAGCCGGGGTCTGCAAGGAGACTTCCAGCTGGTGAGATCATCTTTACAACCAGAACAGACACTCAAGAAGAATTAACGTGAGTTGGGATCCCGGTGCTTACTCAGTAGGGATGGTAGCGTGACACACAACGCTTCCGTATGCTGTGAGATCCCTGTATGAACTGTTTACTTCTCTTTCTCTCTTCTCTGCTGTTCTGCAGTTCTTGTGTAGTGGTTAGATCAGAAAATACATGAGTGGTGACTTCTTTTCATTGCCAGACTAGTTCCCCTCCTGGACAACTTAACCTGCAATATGAATTAAAAGGTACAGAAGGAGCTGAGCAGGAGAAAGAGGTTTTCTGCCTTGCTTTGACATGCTCCTAGAAATGTTCTGCTTTGGGCTGCACAGCCTGGACTGCCTCTGTCAAGATGTCATCATCTGAGAAGGATGCAAAGGAAGGACAGGAGCAGAAGCAGAGGGGGAGGGGTAGAAGAGGGCAGAAAATAGGGATTGAAAGAAACGGAAGCACGATGAAAGTGACAGAGCTGATACTCTGCTGATATAGCAGATACATATAGAAGTATGAAATGGAGAACAGAAGAACTTAAAAAACTTTTAAGAAGTCATACATCAGTGCAATGCTGTGAATTGCTCTGGGCTCCCTCAGTCCAAGCGCAGCACCGATGGTTTATAGCAGATAGAGGCACTGCAGCTCCTCTGTCTCTGCCCAGCCCCGTAGGATTTCACAACAACTGATGGGCCAGGGCAGGCCTCTCTGACTCGTGGATGGACCTTTGGGCATATTCAGACCCAGAATCACAGACTGGTGAGTGTCAGAAGGAACCTCTGGGGATCACTTCATCCAGCCACGTCCAACTAGTGGCACAGCCCAGTCTGTCCTTCAGCCCTGCAGCCATCCCCTACCCCATGCCATCACTGCAGTGGTTGTACCCCGCCATGTATCTTGGCCACAGTCAACAATTAAGATGTTGAAGACCACCGGACCCAAGATGGAGCCATGGCGGACACCACTTGTGACCAGCTCCCACTTGGACACAGAACCACTGACAGCTTCGGCTGCGACCATCCAACCTAGTTCTTATCCTTGTTTTGCTTCATGAGGCCTTTCTCTTGTGAAGTGCCATATTTGCTTTTGCTCTTGGTTATTTATACATCCTTAATAATATCTGACTTTATTTTGCATGCCACCATCATTGTAAGAGTACATTTATTTTTGAACTTTCATTTTTACCCATCTTGTTTTTTGCTTGAACACGCTGCACAGCGAACAAGTAGTCTCTAGGAAGAACTAACTGTTCCTCCAAGATGAACAACCTTGTGATGTTGTCATGCAAAATATGGGAAGAAAACTCTCTAACTTCAATGTGGTGTTAGAAAACCAACATTCCTTATTTCCTCACGATACGTACCAGGCAACTTGATAAATCAAGGACGTGCTCTTGCAGTTCAGGTTCTACACTTAAAGTTAAGACATAGATCTATAACTATGGCATGCATACTCACTCTTTTCCAAGAGCTCGGTATAAGCTTGTGTCCTTCTAGGCATGCACAGCTGCATCCAAAGCAATTGCACATTCTGTTTCCTCTGCTTTATTTCTCCTTCAGCTTCACCATAGTGACTTTTCCTCCAACCTTGAGCTGTTTTTCTCCTTTTTAGCAAATTTCCATTGCTTGTTATGCCATAATGAGCAGCTTTCTGTCTTGGTGCACAATAACCCATGTGAAATCCAAGAAAAAAAGTCCTCGTATGGATGCAAAGATAAAAGACTATCGTGACTCCACAGGGCTTCTGCGAAGCAGGACAGCTGAGAAACGCAAGGCTGTTTGCACATTAAGGAAAGCATAAGCGGCAAGTTTTAGAACTAGCACTCAGATTCCCTTTGCAAACATAACGTATCGGTCCTAAAACTAATCTACCGATCGGTATCGCTAAAGCAGCCTGTATCAACGCACACTGCGGGCCGGGCGCCGGGCACCGGGCACCACGGCCGCACCCCCGCACCAGAGCCCCGCCGCGATACCCTAGAAGCGCCGAGCCCCATGCGGTGCGGAAGTAGCGGCGGAAGTAGCGGCGGAAGTAGTGGCGGGAGTGGCGGCGGCACGTGACAGCCGGCACGTGACAACAGGCGGCACGTGACAACAGGCGGCACGTGACTGGGGCAAGATGGCGGCCTTCCCATGGTGAGGCCCCGGGATCGACGTCCTCTCGAGGTGGTGCCGGGGGAGGGAGAGCGGGCGGGGCCGCGTTTTGGGTCCCCGCTGAGTCGTGAGGGTCGGTCTTCAGCCTCTGTGTACCCGCAGCTCAGGGGCTGCGGTGCTGATGCCGGAGACGCACCCTTTGCGCGGATGGGCGGTGGGGAGCGGCGTCCGCCTCGCCCTCAGGAAGAGAAAATCCGGCGGGGCGGGTGGGGGCCGGGCGTCCCTGCCGCCGTCGTCTGCGGCTTTGTGGGTTTTTATTTTCCCGAAGTTAGCAAAAAAGTTAGATGAGGATGGTCCGCTTTTGGCTTGATTTGGTGATGGCGCCGTGGCTGGTGCCGCTCTCTCAGAAGGAGCGGGTGAGGTGCAGCATCGCCTGGGGGTGTCACTGTTGGCCCCCAGCAGGGCGGGCCTGGGGCCGGGCTGCGGCACATGGGCTCTCTCTGGTAGTGAGGGAAGATGTTTGTAGTTACTTTTTTCTTCTCCAAAACTCTTCTGCTTTTCCAGCTGTTCTTTTGTTTTGAAAGACCTGTTCTGCTGCAGCCAAGTTATGGTAGTAATTAATAACAAGTCCAATGTCGAATTGAGGAAAATGCAGGAGCGAGTGGTAATTAGTGGGCTGAGGAGGTGTTCGTGTGTGTGTGTAAAGTACTTTGTGCTGCAGGTAACTTAAAACTTGTGTTACCATAGGTAAGAAAATGTAAGGCATCAAGTGACTGTCAGCACTGCTGCTATTTGCTGGGGTTGGATCCTGAGTAGTTGGTGACCCTGCAGAAACCAAACAGAATAAGTATGGCTTGGGTAAAGCTGAGCCTGTGGTGGGCTGTGTGCCTAGAGGATGTCAGTGCCGGGGGGGAAGGGAGAGGTTCTTGCTGGACAGGAGGGGGTTGGCAGTCTGGCTGGTGCTCAAGATTGATGCCACATGCAGTGATCCTTGTGTGTGGAAAAAGGCTCAAAGCTACTGGGGAATCTGCCTGGAGCCTGAGGCGCATCTTGTGCGCACCAGAAATGAAACCTAGGTTGGTGTGCTCATGGTGCTTTTTTCTTTTTCTTTTCTTGTGGAAGTTTGCTGTGAAGCTGCTTACTGAGACTGGAAAGCTCAAAGCAGGCTCCTCTGATCCCTGTGCTGGTTATGCTGCAAGCTGTGCTGAGCACTTTATCATATTTTAAATGTACTTTATAAAGGGCTATTGTAGGGCAAACAGCTTTTCTTCATTGCCATGTATCACTTGTCCAGTGATACCTTACATGACTATGAGAATACAATTGGTACACTCCTGAGAATGGTATGCCATGTGTGAGCTGTGAGCAGTGTACTTCTCTAGCATTGATAGGGACAAATATGTAAGGGAGAGGTATGGAAATACTGGCAGAGCTGTGACAGCAATAGAAAGATGGTGTTCTCCCTTTTTTGCCTTCCTACTTTGTCAAACGCACTTTAAAAGCATGCTTACGTATATATTTCTGTTTCAGCAATTACAAATGTAGGGTGGATGTTCTGTTTTACGAAAGAGCAGTGTCCTTAAGCTGTGGTTGATAAAATGGTGTGTCGTATTGTTAGTTCCTAGCAGCAACATGATTTTACTGAAATACTTTTATTTGTTTTCAGGAATCAAGTTGTTTTGTTTATTAGAAGTGGAGACCATTGTTCTCATGGCACTATCCTAAATTCAGATCGAAATATCTATATTGTTATGTTTTTTTTCTACTTGATGGCATACTTAATTTTCATACGAGATGCAAAGCTTCTCCACCACATAAGTATATGAGTACTTGTTTTTTTTTTCCCTCATCATTCTGCTTTTTCAACTTTTCTTATGAGTACAGTGAACAGATGGAGACAGACTTCCCAGGGAAGGACTTTGTAGCAATGCAAGTTAATCTGTGTAGTCCCTCATTATATCTGAGCGTGATCACTTAGATTTCTTCCCTCGTGTTTTCACATCTACCGTTTCCCTTCACTCACTTTAAGAGATGTGTTCAGTAATCTCCATCAGCCTGTCTCATTACTTATGCTCTGTTAAACTGCCCTTTTTGCACTCATTGAAACAGAAGAGAACTCAACTGCAGAATGCAACTGAATGCTTGCAAGTAAAACGTTTTCAGTTTATGTAAAAAAGAAAAATTTTAGTATATGTTCTGACTTCTTTTCCACTAGATATTTCTTTTTGTAAATGTAAGTGCATCTATATAAATATATGCTTCTCTGTTTGTATGTGATTATTTATATACGTACATGCTTACCCTTTAATCTTGCTTTTTAGGCATGCAAGATCAAGAAATTATGTTTCAGAATCTGATGTCTACAAACTAGAATCTGTGCCCTTGGATTTTGGTGACTACCATCCACTAAAACCCATTACAGTGAGTTTCTTTTTCTGTGTTCAGAAAATGAGCACATAATAAAACTGATTGTGTTCCTTCTCAAAATTAAAAGGCTTTGAAATTGAAAATTAAAAGGCAGTGCTGCTGAAGTGGCTTTCTGTGTTTGCGACCTGTTGTTATAGAGGTGTCAAGATTTACTCTGTTGTTCATCCTTTACAGAAATTTGCTGGTATTGCTGAGTGTCAAAAATGATCTTTTTCTGATAGGTAGAGCATCTCAACTTGTAGGTTTTCTTGATTCCATTAAGTGCAGAATAACGAATAAGTTGGAAATCAAATAATTGCATCACAGATAACCTGCATCATGGCTTGACATAAGATTTGTTTTGGATTAACTTCCAGTCAGCTGTATGCTTTAAAATGTTTAAACTTTAACGTATGAGAAGTTTTTAAAAGTATGGGTGTACAAAAAAAAAAAAATTAAAAAATTCAGTTTCAATGAGATGATAGCAGTATGCTCAGTTTTTGTTGTTCAGCCTGATACCACGAAGTCTGGGACATCCCTTTGGCTATTTTGGGTCAGCTGTCCTGGTTCTATTCCAGCTTCTTGTGCACCCCAGCTCCTTGCTGTCAGGGCAGTGCGTGATGCTGGCAAGTCCTTAACTCAGTATAAGCCTGGCTCTGTACCATCTTAAACACTGGTGTATTATCAACATTTTTCTCATCCTAAATCCAAAACACACTAGAGCTATCAGTAGCTAACAGGCAAAAAATTAACCCTGTCCCATCCAAAACCAATACACAGGAAATAGCAAGGAAGAAGTTGAAAGAGAGAGAGGACAAAATAAAATAGAGATACTATAAATAAATTTAGAATGAGTGTTATTAGAGTTTTGTAGACTCAGAATTGGAAGAAATGTGCTTCTACTTACATGCAGTAGTTGATGCTAAAGACTTTGTTGTAGATGAGTCCTTGCTTTCTTTGTACTAGTATAGTTTATGTAGTCTAAAATGCTTCATTAAAGAAGATGGGGAAAGACTTTTTTTTTTAACAGGTTTTGAACTTTTCCAGGTTACTGAATCCAAGACCAAGAAAATGAGCCGGAAAGGAAGTACTTCTTCTACCTCTTCTTCTTCTTCTAGTTCTATGATGGACCCATTGAGCAGTGTGTTGGATGGTACCGATCCCTTGTCACTATTTGCAGCAGCTGCAGATCCTTTGACTACTATTGCTTCCACGGTAATACTGTAGGACACGTAACTAAATAAAAAGAACCAAATAACAAAGCCAGCCAGGAATAAAATATTTGTCTCACTGTTTAGAAGCATAATGTTAAGCTTAGAGAATATACTATACTAATAGAATAAAGTATTTCCCTTTGTGTTTCATGTTGATATATATTTTTAATATTGTAACTGTGGAAGGATCAGTAAGCACTTGAAGCATTAAATTGACATCAGCCTTCTCTTTTTTTTTTCAGATTTATTAAAATGTATTTAACATTTGCTCTCATGCTCTCCTCATAGGATGGTGTACGAAAGAAACGGGATAAAGATGACAGTTCAGCACTAGGAAGTGACTTTGAACAATGGTCAAGCAAACGCAGTGAAATCCTTGCTAGATACACAACAACTGAGAAGCTCTCTATTGTAAGTGGAAGCTCCTCCAATTTTTTTTATTATTTATCTGTTTATTATTATCCTATAATGGATTTTAGATGCCACTGTTTTGTAACATTTTACTGAGTAAATATTGCGTGTTTTAATGTTGTGAGCTGTGGTATACCTTTCTGTCACTTCTGATTGTTTAGGAACTGAGACCGGATGTCTGTTGAGCCATCATTTTATTGTTTTCTAACAATAGAAATAACTTGTAGTTTCAGGTCCACTTCTAACTCGTTAAAGTCTTCATTAGCATTGTGTTATCTTGTGCATTCTCGGAATGCTGGTGAGTACGTGTTCTCTGAAAATCTGTGCTTTCTGTTTCTTCACAGAATCTATACATGGGATCTGAAAAAGGTAAAGAGTTTTTTTTTTTTATCTAACTAACAGTTTTCCTTGAAGTAGGGTGCGAGTGACAGACTTGTGGTCAAGAACAGTTGAAATGGAATTTTGCCCTAACATATGCCTGGTTGTATGCTGTTTTTCTGTCAGTAAGACTTCAGCTGGATTTTTACTTAAAATAATTATGGAAGACAAAACATCTACCTCGTCTTGTAAATTTCAGGTTAGGTAAAGATCTTAGTAACAGCAGCAAAGTTTTTATTCGTTGTTGCAATAATGGGCCCACGCCCCCTATTGGCAAGGGAGGAATTGAGCACCGGTCAGCGAAATCCATTCCATTCTGTGCCCTAAATCCAAGGCAGGCAGTGCCCTCCTGGCACTTGCTCACTGGTTGAGCATTGCAGCTCGCAATCTCCCCAGCGCTGTTGCTATGATACATTTTCACATAAGGTCTGTTACCAACCTGTTGTTTTTTTGGTATGTTTTGTACTTTCCTATGGGAGATAGGAGGGCAGTGAATTTCAGGTGTGAGCACATTGATTCTATCCTGTGCTAGGATCTCCCCACCCCGCATATTTACCTTTATCTTGTGCCTGTCTCAATTCTGCCGAAGTCAGAACACCCTCAGTCTTAACTTTTTACTCCATTCAGCAACTTTCTTAGTGGAAGAAAAATATCTGTTTCACGAGAGGGTTAGAAGTTCAGTAAAGGCCTACAGTGCATACAGAAAATACTGGAAACTTGTACTGCAAAAATACAATCTACATCTTGCACATGATTATGTGTTATGGAAGAAAACGTAATTCACTGCCCCTCATTGTAGCTTAAAACTTTCTTGTATTTAAGATTATTAATAATGTTTTGAGATCATGTTTATCAGCTCTTCTGCTTGCTGGAAGGCAAAGCAAACAAATCCCATAGGAACTTGTTCAGTTACTCTCTTTACATGAAAGGGAAATAATTTCAGCTAAATGTTGAAAAAGGAACCAAATCTTAAATTTTTTTATCATGTTTTCTTGTGAAGCAAATCTGGGCTAAGTAGTCATTGCCAATTGTGTAGCAAATCAGGATTCTTATGCATGAGTACGCATGCAGCATTTAAGCTTCTGCAACAAAATGAAATACTTTGGATTGAGAATGGTCAAATACTGGAGCAACGTGTCCAAAGAGGGCATGAAATCTCTATCTTAAATAATGTTAAATTGGTTGGATAGTCTGTTATAACCTGCTATAACATCAAAATCAGGAGTGAAGTTGAGCTTTTCTAACATAAATTATCCTGTGGTTCTGTCCTTACCAACAGAAATTGTGTGTTCAAAGCAGAGGTTGGATCAAATGTTTGCTTTCAGTAATAGCTACCAAATAGATGAAACCACCCGTCTTCTGTCACTGAAGTTGTCTGAGTTTGTCAGGCTCCTTCAGATTTGTTTGCCATTTGAAGTCCAAGTGTTTAAGTGTTAAGCTCAAATGTATCATCTTTTATAGGAAAAGCTACAACTAGTGGCTCAGCAGTTTCTGAAAAAGTGAGGACGAGGTTAGAAGAACTGGATGATCTGGAAGAGGTAGGAAAGTTCCAGTTACATCATTCTAAAAGTGAAATAAGCTTGTTAATTAAGACTTCATAGATTTATTTTTTTTTTTAAATAAGATTATCATAATTCTGCAGCTGAGAATATCCACAAGCATAACCTTTTTACATAAATCTAATTTCCATGGGACTACTCCAATAACTTCAGTCTTTAGAAGATTGAGGACAGATCATATTATATCATTACAGAGCTTGTGATCCAGAAATTAATCTGATCTATCAGTGTTTCTTTCCCTTAATACTGCTTGTGGTTTGCAATTGCTTTAGAGTTCATGGAGCTTTACAGGCATTATGTCAGATAATTTTGTCTACTCCCATTGCAAAGGCTGTATGCTGTTTACCTGACTGTAATTAAAATTATGTTTGCATGCCTTATTGAAACAATGTTCAAATTATTCTCAAAGTGCAGTATTTTACTGAGTATGGATGAAGCATTAGTTTCCTAAAACCTGAATCTCTAGGTTACTTCTACTGTGGCATTGGATAATGTTTTGAAGCCACCTAACAAGGTTCAATTGGCCAAAATGGCCAATTCAGTTTGCCTTAGCAAGCACAATTCTGACAGTATCCCTTACCAGAGAGTAATGTGTACTGTTGTGTGAAACTGTAGCTGCACTAATTACGTTTTTTTCCTCTTCATCTATAATTGTTCTTTTTTACTGATGATTGTTCTTAGACATTTAGATCATGAAATCTGTTTTGTAATGCAGTTTGGTATATTGGTCAGAATTAGTTCTAAAAGTAGTTTTTATGTCACTGCTACTTCTAGTAACAACTGTTCCAGAAACTACTTCTGGTCTTCTAAATGCATTTATAACCACGGATTTCCTAAAACCTAAATATTTTGCCTTCCGGTACGTTACTAGCTCATTTCTGATATGCAAGCTTTTTATAAGGTCTGTAAGTTTGATTATGATCTCTGTCTTGATGTTTGCTCTGTAGTTGTAGTTTGTTGAAAAAGTAAGGTTGTAAAATAAGACTGTCAAGTACTTGAGATTTAGGCTTATTTTTCTTTGGTTTTGCTTTTTTTTATAATTGCTACAATACAACTGTTTCTTGCTGTCAAGAAACTTCTTACCTTCTTACCTAAACGACCCTACTGGCAAAACGTGTTTCGTTTGTCTCTTATGCTGCTGCTATATAGGTCCTAGTATGAATCTGTATAGTGTTGAAATAGCAATTATACAATAGTGTACCACTGAAATAGTCTGATTTCTGATCTTGCAGACAATGTTTTGAGTACCAGCATGGGTCTTGAAAGCCAAAGTGGTTGTGATGCATCCCCATGTAAATGCCTGAGGTGTAGATGGTGCAAAGTTAAGGGAGAACAAGGGATTTTTTTCTTTTTCTCATCAGTGATCTGATTCTGTCTCTGTCTGTCTGTCTCTGTCTGTCTGTCTCTGTCTGTCTGT